>SNQJ01S0022063.1:12667-33853 GCA_010110895.2 Picea sitchensis | reverse complement strand
TCCTCTACATTGGTCCATGTGTGAAACAGAACCCATCAACCAACAACAAGAACTCAAAGATGATCAAGAGTTTGGAAGAACTCTCTCAAACCCTAGTAGTAGTTGGTGTTATCACTCTATAATTTTTCGTGGCTGTGAAAGGAAAACACATAGGTAACTTTTTCTAAACACTTTGGGCTAGAAACTAACCTTTCCAACCACAGAGGGATCTCTCACTGAAATTATAGCAGAGTGTCCAGATCTTAGGTAAAGACATAAATTGTATGATGAGGTGGTAGGATTGAGTGAAACACCCATTGGGCATGGAGTCATAATAAAGATAGGTCAAATCAAAGCTTTCAAAACTGGTTGATATGAACAAATGTACTTCATAGGCTAGGTATCTATAAATCTATCAGTTATCATAGGCATTATAGTATGGTGGTGAGGAGAAAATAACACATTAATTATAACAGAGCACCAAGTAGTGGATGCGTTTTGTAACAATATTAGAAGACTAATGTAGGAAAAATGAATGTGAGATAAAGAGCATCAACAATGAATTCTCTATCTATAACCATTCACTTAGAATAGAAGAATAGACATAATGATCAACAAATATAGGAAACATTCACAAGGAAAAACAAACGACAGATTACTAGCACAAGAATCTCTGAGACAAATATTCAAGTCCTTTAGCTTGAAAGCTTTCATTAACAACAAAAAATATATACAACAACCAAAGAGTTTTTTCCCTCAAGTCTCCAACCCTTTTCTCCTTATTTCCTTCACAATATATATAATTACATTTCAATCTAACTCAATCAGGTCGAAATAGTCAGGGTTTCACATTCAAGATGGAGTTACAAACTAACACCTATTTTTTAGGGTTTAGTTTTTAACTAATTAAATTAGGCGAAAATCTATAAAAACGGGTTGTAAATATCCCTTCGAATATCCAAAACCATGACACCTGTGAAAAAAATTATAGAGGTTTTTGTATATGAACAAGTGCTTGAGAAAATTCTGTTTCATTTTGTTGAGATAAATCACCATCTGCTCGGAATCTGCGCTTGAAGTTGAGTGTAAAAAGAGTCAGCTACAAAAAATTTCGTGGCAACCAAGAGATTTCACAACGACTGGCAATTTCACCTTTTCTCCCAAATGATGAACTGGGTTGGGATGCTTTGTATTCAGCAAAGTAATGACACTATTATGCCTCTCCAAATTTTTTTTGGGAAAAACCATGTTTGTCTTTTTAAATTTATGATGAAAATAACATTTCGTAGCAACTAGGAAATTTGTTGCGAAATCTTTGTTTCAGTAGTTTTCTTTGTGAAATCTATGTGTGTGTGTGTGTGTATGTGAATATGTGATAGTGTATTTGCCATTGTTGCAGCTAGAATTCCATAGGTAATGCTGAGGATAACAAAATAATCACAAAAATGACAAGGAGTGCTCCACATGCCTCATTGCCTCATCGATATTACATTGATAGAAATACCATCCAACCTTGACACATGATCTTTTAAGAGACCAGTACATGACTACAAGACTCAATTAGAAAAAAAACCAATTGTTTTGACCTTGTAAATTAATAGTCCCTAACATAGGCTCCAATGGGGATGTTATCCTCTCTATGAGGTAGCAAAGAATCTTAGATACATTGCCTTATCCATTGCGCTTCTCCCAAGCCATATACCCTGCAACTTTCAAACTAACATGTACATTGTTGCAAACCAAACTGAAATTACTACATACTGAAAAATGAAAAGAGACATTGATTTGGACAACTTATTTATATACATCATCCTACTCTAAGTTGTTGAAAACAACTGCTCAATCAAGTGATACAAAAATGCCAATGCAACCAATCAAGAAGTTGCTCAAGTAATTTGACTCCTTGACCATGCTTGAACAAAATCAAAACTGGACAAAGGCAATTGATGATGGATCTGGTATTCATAGTGAAAACATGGTTGAGAGTTTAGACTGAAAACTTCCTCCATATAATCAGCTACAAGATCATAAAAATCATAGAAACCATATTTTGTTTGTTGATCCTCAATATCAAAGGGAAAAGGCAACAATGCGTCTTTTTTCTTCTATTGAAATGAAACTTCAAAAGAAATACCATGTAATGGAAGAATTTAGGATATTTCCTGATCTTCTAAAGCTTCAAGCTCTTTTTCAATGTCCTTAGAAAACTCATCTAAAAACTGGATTTTATCTTCCGAGCTACATTTGCAAGACTTTAAATAAGAAGACAAAAATGAAGAAAAGTTTTCATCCACTTCATCATTGGTGTACATATCATTACATTCTTTAAAACCTTGAATGGAAACAAGGGTTTCCACAAACTTTGTTTTCTCCATCCATGTTTCTAGAAAGATGAGCCAAAAATTTGAAAAATATCTAATGGACTTAGCAGGAAAACCTAACCCAACTTCTACATTTTCCATGGAATGAATCATAAAAAAATCTAAGAAATACATATTCATTCTTGATTCTAAGAATATCGGTAAAGTCACGAAAATATGAGATATGTTTCAAGGCCAAACTCAAATCCTCCCCACTAAATTTTGGACCATTCCTTAAAAAATATTCATCCTTGGGTAATGGATTAAGGAAACCATAAATTTCTAAAAAATTCCAAGCATGCATACCTTGAAATGATAGAAGCATCATCTGAGTCCCTCATAGTCCAATGGAGTCACCAGTAAATCCCTCAAGCAATGAATCATTCTGACAGTGGAGTCACCATTGATACTATGAAATATGAATTCTTATGAAAATGGAGTCGCCAAGGTAAAATATACATCCAACCTCTGTGTTTGAGTCTCTATTTACCCTTTAGGAATCAGATCTGAAAATTTGTTGTTCTTTCCCATGGAAGATTTCACCTTCATTCCACGACAACGACGCAAAAATGTTATCACTCTATAATTTTTTGTAGCTGTGAAAGGAAAACACAGAGGTAACTTTTTCAAACCACTTTGGGCTAGAAATTAGCCTTTCCAACCAGAGAGGGTTCTCTCATTGAAATTATAGAACAATGGCCGAATCTGTAGGTATAGACAATTTTTTTATGATGTGGTGGTAGGTTTGAGTGAAACACTCATTGGGCATGGAGTCATAATAAAGATAGGTTAAATCAAAGCTTTCAAAACTGGTTGATATGAACAAATGTACTTCATATGATAGGTAGCTTCAAATTTGTCAGTCATAATAGAAATTATAGTATGGTGATGAGAAGAAAATAACACATCAATTATAACAAAGCACCAAGCAATGGATGATTTCTGTCACAATATCAGAAGACTAAAGTAGGAAAACTGAATGTGAGATAAAGAGCATCAACAATGAATTCTCTGTCTATAATCATTCACTAAGAATGGAAGAATAGACATAATGATCAACAAAGATAGGAAACATTCACAAGTAAAAACAAACTGCAGATTACTAGCACAAGAATCTTCGAGACAAATATTCAAGTCCTTCAGCTTGAAAGCTTTCATTAACATCAAAAAATATATACAATAACCCAAGAGTCTTTTCCCTCAAGTATCCAACCCTTTTCTCCTTATTTCCTTCACAATATATATAATTACATTTCAATATAACTCAATCAAGTCGAAATAGTTAGGGTTTCACAATCAAGAATGAGTTACAAACTAACTCCTATATTTTAGGGTTTATTTTTTAACTAATTAAATTAGGCAAAAATCTATAAAAATAGGCTGTAAATATCCCTTTGAATACCCCAAACCATGAAACATGTACAAAAAATGAGAGAGGTTTTTATATATGAACCCATTTTTTTTATAAAAACCTCTTTCACTTTGTTGAGAACAATCATCACATGCTCGTAATATTCGCTTGAAGTTGACTACAAAAACAATGAGCTACAGGAAATTTCGCAGCAACCAAGAGATTTTGCAGCGACTAGTAATTTTGCCTTTTCTCCCAAACGGAGAACTAAGTTGGGATGATTTTTTGTCAGCAAATTAATGACACTATGATGCATCTCCACAAAAAAAATGGGCAAAACCCAATTTCTCTTTTTAAATTTATGATTAAAATAACGTTTCACCGCAACTAGGAAATTTGCTACGAAATATTTGTTTCAACAGTTTCCTTTGTGAACTCTCTCTCTCTGTCAATATGTGATAGTGTCTTTGCCATTGTTTCATCTAGAATGACATAGGTAATGCCGAGGATAGAAGAGACCAGGACATGACTACAAGACTCAATTAGCAACAAAACCAATTGTTTTGACTTTTTAAATTAATACTCGCTAACAACTGGGATCTCAATCTCTGTCTCGCAGGAAGAGAAAATATTGACAATAGTAAAGAACCTATATGCCTCTATGGAAGTCATTGAATAACAAGAGTTTCGTGAGTCCCATCCACAAGAAGATTTGGAAGCCTTATGTAATCACCCTTTCCAACCTATAGAGGAGACTAAAGAATCATATACCACATCCAATGGAGAACCACCATTAGAACCTGGAATTAAGGAGTTCCTGATATGCCTTTGTCCAGATCCTATATGCATCCAAGAGACAAACCACCCAAAATAAGATGATTTGTGTGGAATAATAGAGGAAGACATACGGGGTGATACAAACAAGGAAGTGAACCAAGAGCTGTTGTAGGAAAATCCCCCTGTGGACATGTGAATATCCTCTTGGATTCTAGACCCCTATACCAAGACAGAAAACATGTTAACATTGGACACTAACTTTCCTTTGAATCTAACTAACTAATCAGAGAGATAAGGAGAAGGAAGAAGGTGTGATGCACCTTATTCCGATGTTTGTCCTCGCTGCTCCAACTTGAGCTTGATCTCCAAGCTCCTTAACATTGTTTGACACCCGCAATGCAATGGACAATAAGACAAAGAACTCCTACTCTACTCTATGAGATTAGTCCATTCAAATCCATCTATAAGACACACATATGTAAAGAGACATAGGTTAGAAGGAAATAGGCCAAACAATATATTAATGAGAACTCTTAAAGAAATATTTACAGACTGTAGATGTAGTTGCAATAGCTTCCCCAAGTTCTCCTCGTCCAACCTTTGCACTAAGCTCCCAAAATCACAGGTTTGATATCCTAAATCTTTCTCCCAAGACCATAGGTTTGATACCTCAAATCTCCACCATTCTATCCTTCTCCATGGAAAACCCTCATTATATAGGATTTGGAGGCTTAACCACCATGGAGAGGATCACTCATCAGATCCACTAAAAAGGGATCTAAAAGATATTTAGGGAGAAAATATTTCTTAAGGATTTTAGGGAGTAAATATCTCTCAAGTATTTTAAGGAGGAAATATTTCAACCATCCATGAGATCCTCCACCTTCCCTAAAAAATAGGAAACCAAATGTGAGGTGGATTCTCACACTTAATTAATTTCTTTTTCATGAATATTAATAATAATTCATGTGCACTTGGTATTTTGGCCTTCATGTAATAAATCCCTCCTCCACATTGACTAGGGATTGTGACATAGGTTATTCCATGGTGTCAAGGTGTATGCGACACTTATATGACACTTACAACACTTAGGGAAAGGTACCTAGGTGTTCAAATTTCATGTGTAACAGAATGCCCCCTAAAGTGTGAGGTCAGAAGAGAGAATGATGGTCAAAACACTTTACAAATATTTAATGCAAGGGTGTGGAGTTGGAGAACCTAGAAGAATACGCAAACAACCATCAAACAATATTAAAAAATGTTCCATTTCTGAGGCAGGCATACCTATGCTCGGAATATGAGATGACTCAAAGCACGGTCGCCGACCAATACACTACGGATTCATGAAAAATATTGACTAAGGATATGGCCACCAAAGATACAATGTGGATCCATACCTCCATGACATGAATTGATCGTAGCCACGAAAAATAAAAAGTGGAGCTACGAGATGATAAAACATAGCCACAAACCAATACAATGTGGATCTAATTATCATTCTGGAGTTAAGCCACTAGATTTTCAATCCGGGGGTAGAGTACCAACCATCAATGGGTATCCCAACCTTTGGAAATTATGCTAGGCATTTACAAGCATAGTTTAATTTTTTTTCAAGCTTGTGTAAAAAATGAAACCAATACCGAGCTTAGTATTTGTTCTTTCTTGTTCTCGTAAATACATGAGAATGTAACCGAGTATACTTTTATCTCTTTTGCAGACTCGTAAAGGTTATACGAAAAATGAACCCCCTGGAGTCTCCTTTAATCTCTTTTCAGACTCTATAAACATTAAAAGATTGTCAAGTGATCTTGCTTCCTTTCACACTCATTAAAATGTTTGAAAGGACATCTTTCAAGTGGTATTTTATCTCTTTTTCGACCTCACGAGACTAAAATTACGAAAAAGGATAACCCTTGAGTCACCTTTAAGTTCTTTTCAGTCTCTCTAAACATGAAAAACCACCGATTTTTCCTTCTTTGGACTTGCTAAACTACACATTGAAGGGCCCATTTGGGAACAAACCCTTACTTCTTCTAGTTTTTTAAACAAATGAATAGGGACTTACCGAAGGTGAGTTATATAAAGCATGTGTCACCCTCCTCGAGCTTGTTAAATTAAAAAGAGGTACTCATCTATCTGGGTGGGGGAAAAAATTGAAGGAAGCAGGTCAAGTTTTTGAGAATTCTTCATGGCATATTTTGTCGCCATTGAACATGGTACATGTTTGCATCTCATCTTACAATTGGGTAATCCACTTGTCTCTGAGTCATACCAATCCCCAGTATGGTCGCCAATTTCTGTTGTAGGAAAATTCCCCTGCGGACAGGTGAATGTCCTCTTGGATCCTAGACACCTATGACCAAGACAAAAAAATGCTAACATTGAACACTGACATTCCTTTAAATGTAGATAAACTAGTCAAAAGAAAAAGATGAAGAAAACATGATGTAACTTTTTCTTAATTTTGTCCTTTCTCGGTCCAGGCTGAACTTGATCTTCAAGCCCTTTAATGAGTTCTGCAATTCAATAGACAACAAAGACAATGCATATTTCCTATTCTACCAAGATTAGTTTAAACTAGATTTATCAAGAAGAGACAAGCCTATGCTAACATACACAAACTTGAAGGAAACAGTCCAAGCATATATTAATGAGAACATAACAAGGTACTTACAATCTGTAGATGCAGATGTAGCAGCCTCACCAAGTCCTCCTTGTCCAACCCCTTGCTCGAAAGACCCACGATTAGAATGAAAATACTTTTCATTGATATTATCCCCCTTTTCACCATGAGAATGCCTCCTTTTATAGGATTTGAGAGGCTCAACCACCTTAGCTATCTTTGGAATAAGTTGAGGATATGACTCCATCAGTTGTGGTATTTCCCTTAGATCCAGCCTATAACTTGGATTCGAGCCAAACCAACTCGGATGCTTTCTAGTTGTCCTTAGAGAGAATGGGGATTCCTCCCCAAGATTCTCTTAATAGATCGACACTCCCTTAAATATGGAAACAAAGCTCTATAACACTCCCTGATAAGTGAACAAGAAGCTCTATCGCTTCTTGCATGTGAGCAGGGGAGCGCTGATCTCCAAAAATTCGTTTAGGATGATCATTTTTCAAGGAAAAATATTTGTAAGGTTGTCAAATGATGAGTTTTCCTCTTCTAACATGTCTTAGAGGGTGTATCAAGTGTTCTTATGGTGTCAGCCACAATACGACACATGCAGGACAAAAATACAATGTTTGCAACACTTGCGACAAAAGTGTGACACTTGCGACACTTACGATAATGATAATGTGACATTATCGAAGTGAGGAATCTTGACGTGTAACAAGAACACCAAGACTACATTGAGATATGGTTTCGAGCAACTATCAAATCACACTGCTCCATTTTTCATTACTTCTTGACATCATCATTAAAGCAGTTGGTTCTCCATACTCCGGTACACATTAAAGCTTATATTTCAAACCCGAGTATGAATGTATTTCTACACCTATTACACACATGGTTACATTGGAATTTTTCTTACACATGAAATATGGTTTCTTGTTCTTAGATAGGATAGAGTAAAAGTTGCATGTTAGTTAACTTAGTTCTAAATAAATGCAACATATTTTCATGTTTATTTCCAAATAAATTAACTGAGATGAAGATAATATTGATGATCTAACATAAAAAACCAAAACAACTTAGGTTGTTTCTTCTTCTTATTAGATATAGATTTCTGATTATTAATAATAACAATTGCTCATAAATCCTAATCTTTAAAATATTATGGGGATTTACAAAATCTTTAAGGTCTGAATAGTGATACCCAGAGGTAACTTGTACATCCTAGTTTCATATCACAACTTTTTATTCAAGCATTCTTATCAAATAATAGTAGGAGAGTGAATGGAACTTCTACTTGTGAGGGAACACAATCTTATATGAAGAAGATGAGCTTAGGGACTAGAGACACCTTTAGGTCATTCTCTCATGGCCCCATTCACCACACATTAAGTAAATTTAACCATGATATGTCTTTGGACCAATCTAAATACATAAGTCTATTTTTCATGAGATTAATATTTTATGGGCAATTTGTAGAATCTCTTCCAACCTAATACCATCCCATCCCATAAAAAGGTTTTCAGAGCTACTCCTCCACTCACCCATGCAAAATCAACCTATGAAATTTTATCTTAAGGGTGAAGTTTGGGACAAGATCCTCTGATGGAAAATGGGTTTAAGAGGCTAATCCATCGGGATACTAAACAGGTCTGCTGGCAGCGGGTACCAGCCTATGGTATGACTAGGAAAACCCATCAGGGTACTGAACAAGCTCGTGGGAAATGAGGCATTATGTGTGGGGAGGATATATATATATATATATATATATATATTTAGATTTCAAAGTTACCCCATCGAGGTATTGAATAGGATTGCTGGAAATGGGTTCTGACTTTGATATATTTTACTATGCCTAATCTATATTTGTCCGTATGAACAATATACTTATGTAAATCCTTAAGAATAAGCATGCATGGTTGAACAAAAGGCTAATGAACTTCATCTNACCCCATCGAGGTATTGCATAGGATTGCTGGAAATGGGTTCTGACTTTGATATATTTTACTATGCCTAATCTATATTTGTCCGTATGAACAATATACTTATGTAAATCCTTAAGAATAAGCATGCATGGTTGAACAAAAGGCTAATGAACTTCATCTAATTTCCATTTGAGAATGTTCATAAGATGATCGTAAGACCTTGTCTTTCATATCTAGGATGTCATTGTCCTAGAAGTGGGACCCATAAATGTAGGATTCTAATAAACTCAAATGCGAACTTTATCAATATTACTTGAATGACAAAAATTATCTGAGAAATTAAACAAGGATGACTAGTTTCCTATCGGTTTCTCATTTATTAAAGACCACTTATATCCTCATGTTTTCATGTTTAAGGATGAGAGGAAAAATCCCCCATCATAATTGACATGGTTTCTTGAGCATAAAACTATTAATGATTGATGAAATCATATGTAATAAGTAATTTAGGAATTTCATTTATGCTTATAACATTTTAAAATAAATTTCATTTTCAAATTTACAAGTGAAGAAATTGAGCATAAGAATATTAGGACAAGAATATTGGCAGAAAAGGCATTAAGCCATAATTCTCAACATTGTATTCATCTTAATGATACAAATATATAATAAAATAATGAAACCACCTCAATTGTTCTCACATCGACACCTCATCAGGAGATAAGGTAGGAGGAGACAATATAGGAATCTAGAAACATACTTAGGATAACAACTATATCCTAGCATGTAAAATATACAAATGTGGTATATTAAGACTTAATGATTGTATATGAGAAAGAGGCTAAAATGCCCCCCCTCAATCGTAAGTCCAAACAACAATACCAACAAAGCAGGTGCATAAGTTTCCATATCTCCATGTCTTCATGTTGAAACTCCTGAGTTGAGCCACAATGAAGAACTGCCTGAAAAACCGCCAAATTTGGGTGCTGAGAAATTTGGAAAACCTCACTGTGTAATCATGTGAGCCAGAATGCCAACAATTTTGTTCATTGATGTGAACTCCAATATGATGAGAGCGAACAAAGAGAATTGAATCAATTGCAATTCTGACACATCCCTGGAAATGCCTGACAACTCAATCAATGCCAAGCTGTAATGCAGTAGGATCCATCTGTCCTCTGCTAGGTCCAATGACCATCTAGGTGAACCAAATGTCCACATCATTGCTCTCAAAATCAACATCCCAATGTATGATTCAATATAGAACCATCATTCTGCCAAAGTCTGTCATCTACAGACTGCAGTTGCCCATATGGAAAATTTGATGCCCATCTAGCATACTTGATGTTTGTTGTTGTCGAATTTTTTTGTCGGACAACTATCTTCAATTCCATCATCAATTCCCCCGTTTTTCAGTTGAAAGGAGAGACCACAAGTGGTTTTCATGAACCATCATCACTGGAATTTTGACCTCCCCCCTTAAGGTGCATGAGAGTTACATCATTGTACTTCCCCCTTCTATGCTCAAGAGAGTACCATACTTGTTCCATTTGAATACAACACAAAGTGGGCATGCGGAAAAAACCACATGTTATCTCATCCCGTGAGGGCCATGCTCAAAAGCTATGCCATAAGGGGACCACTTATGTGAGGTGCATAAATGTTATGTGATACAATATTGGTCTTTACTCAAGATTGAATTCTTCAGTAATACTTATATAATCGTTTGGTTGTTGATGACCATTTCCAAGGATCAATCCACTCATAGTGAATTTTCAATCTTGCAGGTTTCTTCAGTGTTGAACATTTGTCTGAAGAATGGTTATGTTTGCCACAATGATGGAAAGGATGGAGATCAAAACACTATTTCTCCTTGTGACCAACTCGATTGCAATGTTGGCACTTAACATCATGATCTTCAACATTTGAAGTTGAATTTTCTTGAAGGAATCCAACCCTCACAAACAAAATTGGTTTGGAGTAATTTGGAATATGAAAACTGTTTTGATTTTCATATCCTAAGCCATGTAGATTCCTATTAAAGTGTAATTCTTCCCAAGGTATGATGATGGGCTTGGAAAGATCCTGCTGTACTTGATGACGTGCTTCACATTTACTTTCACTTATACTTGTTGTATCACTTTGTGCTTTGGCATCTTCTACTTACGATTCATTTTCATTGGAATTTGCTTCTGAAGTTGGCTTGTTGATTTGTTCCTTCACCAATTGTTGATCAAAATCATCATCATCATCATCATCATCATCAGATAGAGGGTTGTTCTGAACAAAAACTAGTTCAGAAAACTTCATTGGCTGTTGACTTTTGAGTTCTATCAACTTATTATTCAATAGATGGGATTGTTCTTGAAGAAGTATAACTTTAGCTTGTGTCACTTGCAAACAAGTTAGCACTAATTGAAGTGTTTCTTTGTGAAGTATGACTGTATTGTCTTCAACAATGTTTATTAGAGTGTTCAATAACTCTAATAATTCACGACTTTGCTCCATTTGAACACGCTCGCTTGAACCTCTCGTTCACTTGCTATTCATGCTCACTTGAACTTGCCTTGCTTGAAATTTCTTCTAGGAAGTTGAGGATGTCTGTTACCATCGAAAATGCATCCAAACTTGTGATGTTTACAATGATTTGAGTTAAACTACTCAACCTTGTCAATTTCGACTCAAAAATTACAATGAATCTTGGGTGTCAGGCTCAACTGAGAATGCACCCAATTACAAATTCAACTTGATTGGATTTGACACTTACAAAATAATTAAAGTTGATCTTGATTACTTACAAAAAATACTATTTGCAAGTTTACAATAAATGTCGATTTCAAAGTTGAGTTGATCTTCAAATTTGATGATGCTTTGAGTCCTTGATTATGAGCTTGATGTGTCCAATGTTGATGTGATTTCCAATTTGACATCTTCTTTGCTTCTTAATTGAGAGCTTTGATTATGCTTGGATGTATGTGCTTCACTGGAATTAATTGTGTTCTTATTTCATTAACCTTCTTTGTAGTCCATGTATGTGGGATAACGTCAAAACTAAACGTAAATCAACCCATAAGACAACCATTAAAAAAATCACCATGAAAGAGTAACACGAGGCACCAAAAAAGAGTGCACACTCCACATGCAAAAAAAGAACACTTTTAAGGGACTTGGCCTTGATCCTCTAAAAAGTCTCATCAAAAGAGAAGTTGAGAGAGTTTTGGACTCGAATCTTCTCAATCTCTTTATTTCATGATTACAATAGTAAGATCGCCCTCTTCTTTTATCTTCAAGATTACAAAATCATCCTTTACATAAAGTCCATATTTATCTAAATTTTATGAAATTTGCCCCTTTCAAGTGAACAAAATTGTTCAAATCTTCAATTACAACATTCATTCAATGAAGAAGCTCCTAAAACTTTAAAAAGTATTCAATGTGACCTCTTTTTATTTTTTAAAAACACCCTTTTGGAAATTGCAGAATAGAAACAACTGATACCATGAGTATAAGAAAATTAATTATAGAGGCTGACGTTGGCCAACTCGATTACAATGTTGGCACTTAATTGAGTTGGCCAACTTGATTACATGAATAAAGTATAAGTTTTGGTTGTTTCTTTAGCATAACATCAATGTTTATTTCTTCTCTCACAATAATAGTATTGGTTTAGTTCTTTTAGATTTTTCTATTCTGTTATTGCTGGTATAGAAACCAATAGGTTCGTGTACCAACAATAAAAAAACTTAATCTTTTTTTAAGGTACTTTTTGCAGGATGTTTTCAACAACTCTTAGCTTTGGCATACTTCATTTTCAGCCTCCAGTAAACATGCACCAGTTCCACATAGTACTCTTTCATTGTGCAAAAATTTCTTGTAGAAGCATGTGATAATAAGAATTTTATTTGCATGAGGACATGCAATCCAACAGGCGTGGGGGAAAAAGAGAGACAAAAGGAAATATTAGCAGATCATCACTCATTAGCCTCTCTCTCCTAGATCTCTAGTAGCTCTCATTCTTAATCGGCTTAATCTTCAGTTCCAACTAGCATGTACTCCCATTCGTCTTCCACTTCATCAACATGCAACACACATTAAAGTGAAGGTAAACTTGAGGTAAAACTGGTTTAAGACTCTTTGATTCATTAAAAATTTTAAGGGAACTTAATGATTAACCACTCCATACATTTTATCTTTCGTAAACCATTATCATTGGTTCTTCATCTACAATTCATAATAAAATGCATAATACTCTGATGAGGCCATAAAAATGAAAAGCAAAATATTATGGTACATAAATCCAACCCAACATCTCTTGTCTTCTCCTTATATATCATAAAGCATTCACATTAAAAGGATGAAGTCATTGTTGCCTAAAAACCACAAATAAACATTGGTCTTAAAAAAACAACAACATAGTATACAAACACCTAAGTCCATATTCATCTTGCCATACCATCCACCATCCCTTCATAGCCCATCTCTCACTTGTCCTCAATTGTCATTACTCTATTGTAAAAGAAACTAAGTTAAAAATATGTGACAAGATCAAATGAAAAAGGGCATTGTTCCATAAGAACCAACACCTACACAAAGAAACAAAGTCACAAAACCCAATGATTAAATAGAATATATAATATTTTTGTTTGCATGAGGACATGCAAACCAATAGGCGTGGGGGTGTGTTGAGCTCCAAATATGCCATATTTTCTACCATATAAAATCATCATTCACAAGCCATGTTATGTACTTACCACATATTTCATAACCATTATATTACCAATTTTCACTAAAATGTATTCATTTTAACTTGTGGTTAATTATTAATGATTTCTTGTATTTTTAATGATTAAATATGTTTTTAGCATGGTTTTATCAATAATGGTTTACTAATGTGTTTGTCTCTAAGAAACATGTTATATTCAACAGTACGGTACTTGATCTGGTACTAAGAAGGTTCTATAGGATTCTGGTACCAGCATCCTACAGAATTTTGGTACCAGCATCCTAGAAAATTTTCGGTACCAGCTTGTGCTTCGATTTCCGTGTAGAGGAAGGCAGATCTCAAAATTCTAAGATATGGATTTTATCTAGAAGGTGGAAAATTGAGTAAATTGTGGGCACTTTTTCAAAATTTGAATCAGTTTGGAAGATATGGGTGGATATCTAACTCGAATTTTCCCAAATCACTGTTAAACTCATATTTTGTGATTTTTGCCTAATTATCAAATTCATTTTTTTGAGTTTGGGGGTTTGGTTTTGTCCATTCCTCCATGGATTTAATGTATAAATAAGCCTCATAGGGATGTGATTCAGAGACATTATCATTATGGGAATTATTTTGTAATGGATATTAGGGTGTTATCATGACAATGCCAGGATTGTAAGAGACTTGTAATTTTTTGAATTTGGTGAAATAAAAGTGTTGATGTTCCTACATTGCATTTTGTTCTTGTACTGTACTTTGTTCTTGTACTGTACTTTGTTCTTGCACTCCACGTTTGATTTATGATTTTTGTTTCTTGCACTTCATGACCCAGATCTATAACTTCACTTTCCATTCTTGGGTGTATCTTTTTTAGGACAATTCATTTGTATAGTTTGGATTTAGATTTCATTGCCTAATTGTTTGATTATGTTTTTCTTTAGCTATTTTCTTTAATTTGGTTTTTGAGTAGTTTAATTCCATTTTATTTCCCGCACTTGGTTTTATTTCTTATACTTTGGTTCCTTTCACTTTAATTTCACATAGCTTCAATCACCAACAAACAAATTAAGGGTATAACTCATGAGATATGGCCTCCCTGTGATGGGCTTCATCCCAAGGTGATTAGTTTATTTCATGTCAATTGAATTCATTCCCGCTTTCCTGTTTCATTTATTGCATTAAAGAGTGGTTTTCCGACAATAGGCTAGACTAAGATCCATTCCTAAATTTCACGTGCTTTCACCTCTAAGTCTACTACTCCCTAGTTGATAATTTAATGTTGGGAATTAATAATGCTTAAATTTAACCCCACATCCATAAATGCATAGAAGGTCGACTCCTTCTCCTCTGTATTCTCCACGACATGATATTTTTGTTGAGGCCCTCCCCAGTTGGTTTTCTAGTCAACCAATCTCTTTTTGCAGTGCTTCTTCATATGTCCCTTCTTGCCACAATAATGGGATTTTATGATCTTCTTATCCTTGGTGACATCCTCACCATTACTCTGTTCTATGTTCTTGGGCCATTTACCTTTTCCCTTTAATATGGAAGCAAAGTCTTGCTCAAAACCCTTTGTCTCACGAATACTACTGAATTGTTTCTTCCATCCATCCTATTGTAAGAGCTTATTGCAAAGCTCATTAAAATTCATGTCAACACTCGTGGAAGTTGTTGACGATTAAAATCGTAATGATGAATTTCGCTCGCAAAGTATTGCTAAAGTGCTATTATTTAACTATGATAATAATATAATACTAGTAGGTGGGACCCCCTTGTATACTAGAGGCACAAGGATAGAAATATTACACATGTTTTGTTGATGTTGCCTACACAGTCCTACAATTTTGACGATGCATTCTTGGTTTTATTTGGCGTGATAATAAGTGGATAATGCATTATTGTGGAATTCTTTTGGTAATCATTTGCGAAACGGGATAATTTCTATGGGTATGAGGATCATGTTGTTTACAGTTGCTCTTTTATAACCTTGTTACTAATTCTTATGTTGATTACTTAGCCATATATATGCAAGGGATACTTAATGGTAGCATGATCAAAACAAAGAGAAATTATGGAAATGTTCTATAGTTCAAACAAAAGGAAAGAAACTGTGTATTAATCCTTGAGCTATAATAAAAGACTATATGCAAATTTCAAATGAAAGAATTAAATGTCAGTCCTAACTATTATACTATGGTTTGGTTAATGAACTATGCAAATTTCAATGGAGGCGCATATAACAATGTTGATATGGATTATTGTGTGGAGTTATGGCAAGGGTTAATGTATGAAATAGCTCGGGTGGCGTAGTATGCAATAGATATGGTCTTAGATCTTACGATGGATTGGCATTGATTATGCATTGGTTATATGGTTTGATTTATTTGTGGATGTTATGCTTATTTGGTTGTATCGTACTTGGAATTGAATGGGCCCAGGTGATGGAAGTGATGTGCATTTACTGAACGTCACTCCAAACCTTCCCTATCGCTCGTCACCCTAGCATTGTTCCATTGTTACAGCTTTGCTCCGTTGGTTGTGAAGCTCCACATTTTCATGTTTTTGAAAAGGAAAGCTTGACCAACTTGTCATTTAAGCATTTTTCTCATAGGTATGGTTATTTTCTCTCCATCCATGATGGATTCTCTGTTTTATGAACCAAATGGTGGATAATTGATGCTTGGATTCTGTTGTTGCAAGAGTTGGTTCTAGGCTGTAATAGAGCCAAGCCTTAGCACATTTTAAATGAAAAATTAAGTTATCACTCAGAACTTGACTTGGGTTGCATGCAAGTGAATTCAGAGATAACCTCAAACCACTTTGGATTGGAAGCTTCCCCTTCCGACCCGAGAGGGATCTCTCGATTATATGTCACGATAGGATATTCAATAAGCTTAATAGTGGGCAGATCTATAGGTAACATAAAGTTTTGGGTTTTTAGGGTTTGGGGTTGGATCGGGAAGATAGTCCATTGGGCACAAAGTTAAATGATAAAGCCAAAAATAATAGTTTCGGCAATGGAAATCCATGGAACAAAGGCGAGGTAGAAGCTGATTATAGAGTGAAGGATTTATAAAAGTATGGTGGTAGAATAAAGAGAAAACATATCAAAATGCAAGGAGCACTTAGTAATGAGTGAATTCCAAGCATAAATCAGTGGAAAGAGATGGTTGGGACAGAGCATCTAGTAAAGTATGAATTATTTACCTTTAAACATCTACAAGAAAAACTTATAACCAGTCTTGCAATAGAGCATCTAACAAATAGATGAATTCCATTACAAACACAGTTACAAATCGAAAGAAAAATGAAAATAAAACTAGGTGAAATGATGTGAAAATGCAACAATAAGACATTATCTGCAAACAAAATCACAAGAATCTCTGAGATAGAAAAACCATGCCTCTGCACTGTATTATTAAAAAATGAAAAAAAAAGCCACATCCCAAGAGTACTACTCCCCTATTTTCTTCCTCCCTGTCGCCCCCCTCTTCCCTCTAATTCCCACATCCACTCTTTTTATCCTTTTTTCAATATCAG
Organism: Picea sitchensis; assembly: GCA_010110895.2. Classification (NCBI taxonomy): domain Eukaryota; kingdom Viridiplantae; phylum Streptophyta; class Pinopsida; order Pinales; family Pinaceae; genus Picea; species Picea sitchensis. Next base: position 16,599 of record SNQJ01S0022063.1, on the reverse strand, counting down.
TTAGGGTTCTTTTGGATAAATGAATTCCATCAACATAATTTAGGATTAGGGTTGAGGTGGCATTCCATAATAAAAAATAATAACTTATTTCTATTTTTAAATAATGGCTTATGCTTATCCGTCTCTGTTCTTCATAGTATACCATTTCGTTCCATGCAAATATTGAGGTGGTATGCCCAATAATCTATGGTATTTCATGACAACTTTATGGAAAATGTTGAAGCATGAGACATGAGCCCTAATTTATCTCATCCTTAAACTCCATGGTCTGTCGGTTTAAATGGATTTATAACTCTTGTGCTAGTTACAAGTTTATACGAATAAATCAATTAGTTCACGATACTATTTCTCTAATTCCACGTGTGAGTCATAACGTTTGGTGCAACATGACATTTGAACAACCAAGTCAGTTTCTCCATCTTTAGAAGAACCTCATAGAAATTAGAAGTCGCTTTTGGTGATGTTCCAAATCTTTACACCAGCGTATGCAAGAACAATACCAAACGTTCATTTCAATAACTCCTCCAACTGCAATTTTTCTCTGCTGGCAGTGGTGTGACCAGGCTCAGAAAATTACTTCTATGATGCGATCCTCATCATATATTCAATGAGTCATGATAAATTCATAGCCTGTAGTATTTTTTCAATGCTAACAAATTTCCAAATGCCAAACTTGGAACAAACTTATAGTAGAAAATATTCACATAATTTCCAATGCAATTATTCCTTTGAAAAACTACGACCACTTTAATTTCCATCATAATCAAGCTCCGATGATGTATGAATAATTGAGTCACCCATGCGATGGTAGTGGAAACAATATGTGAAGACTTTCAACCAACTATACAACGTCCAAATCCACCTCTGGGAATGTTGTGTATGATTGGAGTCCCGATTTTGGGCTTTCGGGTTTTGGGGAAACAAAGAAGTGGTTATTTAAAACCCTACATTGGCCAAATCCTCGAAATAGAACCCGGATTTACATGTAATACCATTCTCACGATTTTTGGGCATGTGGCACACCTCTTTCGGGTCTCTTCGTGAGTCTTTCCTCCATGCGACTTAACGCTCGGACTGTTGGTGCGTTTCTTTGATCCCCACGTGAAAACCTCTCCTTGGAGTCTTTTGTGTGTGTCTTATGACTTGGCATGTAGCTTTATGGTGGATATTTGGAGATCGGGATGTGAAGGATAGTGGAATCAATGCAAAGGGCTTGGCTTGAAATAAATTTTTTCCAAACTTCAAAATAAAATATTAATTTTAAAATTATATAAAATAATTCTAAAATAATATATGGAAAGAGAAACATTTATAGTTTGATTGTTTAACTAACACTTTTCACAATGAAGGAATGCGAAGTAGGAAAAAACTAGAGACCTTGGGAAACTTTTTAAAGCTTTGAGATCTTGACGGTAGAAAAGTTCAACGAAAATGGCGATAGATTTAGAGTTTTTACTATGGCAGAAAGGTTACGCCGAATGGCACAAAGGTTTAATGGTTACACAAGATTACGCCAGGTGACAAGGTTCTGAAACGAAGTGGCGTAACAAACATAAATTTTGGAGAAAGACACTGAGTTGAGAAATGTCCAACATTTGCTTCAACATAGGCTCCATCTAGGGATGGTGCTTTCTTGTAAATGGCCAAGAACAGTAGACCACGTGCCTTCATCCATTGGGCGATCTGCAATCATCCTTATCAAAATCTGGACCCTGTCACTTTACTTGTGCCTTACCAAAACAAAAAATGCTTAGCATTCATGGGCCATGGAGTCGTAATTCTTTAAAACCAAAACCAAAGTGAACTAGAAACATACTGAAAACAATTGTTGTACTCTAATGATCAAAGTCAAGCTTATTTATATACATAACATACTCTGATTACTAAAAAATTCCCACTGAATCAAATGATACAAAAATGCCAGTGAAGCCAATCCAATAACTGTCTGCTTATTTGAAATCTGCTCACACTTTCTTTGAGCAGGTTGAAGAAGGAAACTGACAACTCCCATCTGACATGTTGTTGATCTTGAATGCTCAAACTTTTCCTCGATTCCTGTGACAAAATATCTGTGACATAACATACTTCTCCATTAAATGAATCTAAAAGGTCAGCAAAAGGATCATGAAAAAATGCATGGTCCTGAGGTAAGTAATAAATTTCCTCTAGGATTCTTTGTTCCGCATCATTGTGCTCAAAATCATCTGATCTGGTATGCTCATGAAGATGGCTGAATTCTGGCTGAAGACCATCCTTCCTCCATGAAGAACCTACAAAAAAATATTCAGCACTGTGTGGATGCTACAGATATGTGTAAGCAGGGGTTGCAACATAAATGTTAGGAGCATATCTATCTCTTCTTCTGTTAAAGGAGGAGGTGGTCTGTGTAATTTCTGGATCAAGCAACTATTCTTTTCTTTCTCTTCTACAGGTTGACCATGATGCTGAATATCTTCTTCTTGAATATGATCACAAGAGCGATCATATCCTACTTCTTTATCAGCCTACTCTACTTCATATTGATTATCTTCATCGACTTGAGAAATTTCTATTATTCCTTCCTCTTCTTCAAGAATATTGGTTTGATCTTTTTGTCTTATGAATTTTATATTACAACAATCTTCAAAAAGTATTTTAGCCGAATAGATTCTTTTCCAATGTTGATGAAAAAGTATGTGAAAATCTTTCAATGAAGGAATACTGGAATGGGGTAAAGATTTATACTAGAGTCTAACATCTCTTTCCAACGAAAACATAAATAGTTTCATGAGGACATCTTCATGATGTACATTTAATTCATCCATGAGCTTGTGGAATTCAAACAAGTGTTGAGCAGGATTGTCATCCGCATATTCTCCAAATTTAAGAAGGACATATTCCCAACTTTTAATATCTGGAATAGTGTTTGGAAAACCATAAATTTTTTTAAAGTCCAGCGGAGCAAACCTTGCAACAATCCGAGCAGCGAATGAATTTGACATTTTGAGACCAGTGGAGTCGCCGGTGAATCATGTAGAGTCTTCAAACCAAAGAGTTTCCAGGTGAATGGTCACAACCAATTGAATGCCTATCCCTTGTTCACCATCAAGAGATAGATATGAAATTTTTGTTATATCCCAGGGAAGATAACTTCGTTCCCCCATCCCCGACAATGGCGCCAGAAAATGTTTTCGCAAGAGTTGGTTCTAGGCTATAATAGAGCCAAGCCTTAGCACATTTTAAATGAAAAATTAAGTTATCACTTGGAACTTGAATTGGGCTGCATGCAAGTAAATTATGAGATAACCTTGAACCACTTTGGATTGGAAGCTGCCCCTTCCGACCTGAGAGGGATCTCTTGATTATATGTCACGATAGGATATTCAATAAGCTTAACAGTGGGGATCTGAGGTAACATAAAGTTTTAGGTTTTTAGGGTTTGGGGTTGGACCGAGAAGATAGTCCATTGGGCATGGAGTCAAATGACAAAGCCAATAATAAGAGTGTTTTGGCAATGGAAATCCATGGAACAAAGGCGAGGTAGAAGCTGATTACAGAGAGAAGGATTTATAAAAGTATGGTGGTAGAATAAAAAGAAAACATATCAAAATGCAAGGAGCACTTAGCAATGAGTGAATTCCAAGCATAAATCAGTGGAAAGAGATGGTTGGGACAGAGCATCTAGTAAAGTATGAATTTTGTACCTTTAAATCTTTGCAAGAAAATGTTAAGAACCAAATATCAATATAACATAGAAAAACCTTAGAAAAAGTACTCAATGCCTTGAAAAAGAGATAATTTAAGATAATAAGCCTCTTCGAGGGGGAAACCTCCTTTTATCCCACTTAAATGTTCAATTACAAGATGATTCAAAATGAAAATGTCTCCTTGGTATATATAGGAGACTAGGAGGTATAATTACAACTAATGGCCTAAAGCCGACATAAATAAAA
>SNQJ01S0022063.1:0-12657 GCA_010110895.2 Picea sitchensis | reverse complement strand
ACATTCAAATTCAACATGTCCTACTCCTTCACAATTAAAGCAAAAGAACTGACCTCTATTTTCTTCTTTGAAATATGAGATGTTGTAATTTGCTTCAACTTCTTCTTTTTATTCTACTTCTTCCCTTGCATAAAGGTCTTGTAGCTTGTCCCAAATATCTTTTAATGATGCACATGATTCCACCTTGGATTTCACTGAATTTGTCAATCCATCTAGGATGGTATCTATTGCTAATTTGTTGTTCCTTTTTTCTTCCTTCTGAGTTGCAATCTTTGGTTTCTTCAAAGCATTGTATCCTGAAGCAACTGATAACCAAAAATATACCCCAAGAGATTTCAAGTAAGTTCCAATTATATTACTCCAGTATTCAAAATTTCTTCCATCAAATGGTGGAATCCCATTTGGAATTTTGTCTTCCATTTCTTTTTAGGATCTTCCTTCCAGTGGTTAATTTGTACTGAAGGTAACCCACTCTAGTACCAATTATTGATACTGAGAGGGGGGTGAATCAGTATCAAGTACAATTTAAAAACCTTTTCAAATTATAATTAAACCATTCAATTATATCCAATGAGAAATGAACAATAGTATAAGAGTTACACCAATACACCACAATACACCATGCACAATATATGAAAAATAATCAATAGTTATTGTTCAAGGAAAGTAATGACTTCCAAAGGTAGCTACAACTTCCAAATATAAAGGGAGGGATAAACCTCCAAGAGGAAGATAAAATAATCCAATATAAATAGAGGGTTGACCTCTTCATCCTTGCCCCTTCCTTCCACCCAAGAATATATGAGAGATAATAAAAATTTACATTAAATCATCACCATCAACCAACCATCACATGGAGCCTGATAATGCTTCATGAGACTTCTTAAACTTATGTAATTATTCGATTCTTGAAATAATATGATCTTGTAGATAATATTACTCAATGTATTCTCTGAAACTCCTCCAAGTTTCACTCCTTGAATCCTCCCCAAAAAGAAATTATAGAAAGAACGGTAGAATTTATTCAATTCTGGTTTATTCAGTAGAGTGAACTTGTACATAATGCCCCACGCTCAATATTTAACATCAGATTCTGAAACTCACACAAAAGAAAATAAAGTCTGTACTATTTCCAATTAAATTGGTCCCACTTAATTTCAATTATATATGAATAATTTATGACTATTTTACCAGGAACACATGTTTATTGACTAGCTTCAAGACTGGTCAAAAACCCTATCTTCCACAGAGTATATCTCCATAATTATAGTGAATAAAGAGTTGAAACTTTTACCACAGGTACCTTGATATGTCTTCTCAATACCATAGCAATTTCACAATCTGAATCATTCTAGAAAAAAAGTTATAGCGAAAATGGTAAGATGACATGTAAATAACATACCTTAGAACACATCACCAAAAGACTTCATCCTCCCTTGAAATCCATCCTTCTTTTCTTTTGATTTCCTCTTAAATTAGACTTGTGTATAAAATGAATGTATAATGATATGTATTTATACCATTTATTTCAATTTCTCTTAACATTAGGGCTGACTTGGCACTTTCTTATTTTGTAATTATTTTCTTTAATTATCTTCAGAGAATTCTTTTCTTTAATTATCTTCAGGGCCGACTTGTACTTCCTTCTTCAATTCACTTTGTCATCTTCAAAAATTTATTTCTCCTCAACCATGAGGATCTATGTGACGTGCCACATACCACCGAAAACAACATGATGTATACTATCCATCCATGGGTGTTGTATCTGCATGTGCATTTTCCTTCATGTCCAAATACCTTCATCAATCTTGCGGTCCAAAACCAATGACTAGGGTTGACATCAATGACAACAACCAATCTTCCAACAACAAGTGTTATTGCTCAACCAAAACATAGATAAAGTACTTAAGAATTATATTCTCTTCCTATGACGATCCTTGGACCTGTCCATGCATCAAACTTGTGCCATGCCATACTTTATGAAGCAAAAAGATATGTCAACAGTGAATAGAGAACCATAAAAAATTTATCAACCATGTACATCATGTGCCATACCATGTGCCAATAAAGCACATCAACACCATACAATAAGATCTCATCACTAAAGTATATATGCGAAGAACATGTGCCAAACAATGTACCAAGCATATATCAGGATCATCAAGTGCATATGTCAATGTACCAATAACATCATCAACATGCCAACCATGTGCCTCAACCAAGTGTCATATCACATATGATATACCTCTATCATAAACTAAGTGCCACAAACCATGTGTCAAGGTATGCATCTCAACCATCAAGCATCAAATAATGTACAAACCAAGCACCACAACAAGCATCTCAACTATCACATACATCATGTATCAAAGTATATGCTAAACAAGTAATACCAATGATGTAATTTAACCAAGTACTATCACCCACAATCATCTTCCATCTACAAGTGCATCGACCATGAACCAAACATGTATTACTACTTGCACCATAGAAAGTGCATCAACCATGCACCAAACTTCAACAAGATGAACCACAGTCAAGATGTGTTCCCATATATGTATTCCCTATCAACCATAAACCATGTGCCAATCATACTGCTAGCAAGTTCCTTAACCAATGTACCAAGTATGTATGACTCATCAATGATGTACAACATAATCACCTCATCAACTACATGTCCCAATATGTAGCTCAATCACATGCCAAATGCATGCACAAAAAACATCCAACAAATATGCCTCTAACAATACATCATAAGATATATCAATGGAGCTCACATATGTACCAGCCATGTACCATAACTAGTCTTCCTCAACCACCATCCACTACAACAAATACTAAGCATCCAATAGTATATCAAAACATGTACCAAAAGTGTGCCTCAATAGATCAATGATATCTCTAGATAGCATCACATCATCATAATATATCTCATAACCAAAGTTCCATAACTTCACTATCATAACCAACATTGCTCCTCAACAAAAAAATGCCTTAATCTATACTCTAGAGTTAGTATCGTGCATCCAAGATAGGCATCAATCATATGCTTCAACACTCAACCATATGTTATCACCATGCATACATTAAACATGCATGCAACCATATAATCATGAAAACCTACAACAAACCATGTCAGACCCTAAAACATAGTTATATCATCAAATCATGTTGCACCTCATCTGCATAGCCTTCTTTTCCAGGATTTTACCACAGATATGCGGCTTGTTACACAAAAATCTCATGTATGTATGCGACCTATCTATAGGTTAGCTCATGTGTGTATGTGACCTATCTATAGGTCAGCCCATGTATGTACATGACTTCTTCCACAGGAGACTGCATATTTTTCTGAAAATGTCAAGCCTTAGATTGCCTCATGGTTACCTTTCTATTCTGGTTGTTCAGTCTTATTTACCCACTTTTGAGGGTGTATCAAATTCTCAAAACTTGAGCTATGAGATTCCATTTTCTCAACATTGTCTTCCTTCCTAGATTCATGTGTTCTTCTTTTAATGCTATATGAAGCACTCTTCATGGACTGTCTTCTTGTGTTCCAACAATTCTGGGATTTGTGGCCAAACCCACTGCACATGTAGCATCTCATGGTGTGAAAATGAGCAGCAATGTGTTCCATTTTATTAAATCTCCAACACCTTAGGGTGTTATGAAACATTCCATTATCTTTCCTTGAATAATGTCTACAATCCAAAGCTTTGTGACCATATTCATTACATGAGTAGCAGTGACCATAAAAACATTTTCATACCTTTGCATTGGTGTCCATCTTGAAGGTGTCTCTCTTTTGAATTTGCTTTGAGGTGTAAATATGGATTCTTGATGTATTCCTTGCTTTTTTATTTTTAAAGTTTCCTTGCTTTGTGTAAATGGTTGACTTGCAGCATTGCTTCCACCCTTTGAGAGTGAAGGACTTACCTCATACTTCTTATAAGTGTTAGCTTCAAGATGTATAACGTACTTGTTGTATCCAAGACTTGATTTATCATTTGGAGATCTTTGGCTATCTAGGATCTCATCCAAGATTGTTGAGATGTTAATGAACTTGATGTGAGTGTTTGAATTCTCTACTTTCTTTCTAACATCAACAACTTCAGCTTCCAACTTATGGCATGACTCTTCCTTTTCATTTACTTGATTCTTCAATAGTTCCTCTATTATTTTGGCTTCTTCAATTTTGGTCTTAAGATTGACATTAACTTTAAGAATTTTGCTAAGATCATCATCTACCTTCTTCTTTTCTTCTTCTTGATTAATTATTTCATTCTTTAGTCTTTTAATCTCTTCTTATTTTTCTTCTAATTGAGTCTTTTTACTTTCTTCTTGTTCTTTGAGCATTTTCTTTAGTACCATGGTATATCTTGGGTACTTTTCTAGGACTTCCTTGGTGTATTTTTCAAGATACTCAAAATCAATTGAGTAATGTCTTATCTCACTGCTAACATCATCTAACTCAGATAAAACTTTATCTTTAAGCTTCAACAAATCTTCCTCTTCATCTATAGGATAACTTCCATCTGATTCCACACAAAATACTTCTAGATTTTCTTCTTCACTTGTAGAGGAACATTCAACATCATCAAACTCAGAATTATTGAAATCAAAGGATTTTGGAGAGTCTTTACCTTCATTGTTCTTGATGGAGTTGTCTTCGATGTCTTCCTTCTTGCCTTGATATGTCTTCTCTAGATTTAGCCATAGATCCTTGGTGAAAGTACATTCTCCCATGCTTTCTTTGACAAAACTTGAGAGTCCAATGAAAATGGTCTTGAGAGCTAATGCATCATACTTCTTTGTCTCCTTTTGTGCTACAAACTTTGACTTATTCTTCAAGGGAATTGATCCACCAACAGTTGCTTTCCAAATTCCTATTCCTTTTTCCTTCAAATACCCTTTCATTTCTATTCTTCGTTCCAAGTAATATATTTCATCAAATAGGGGAACTTCATCTGCATGTTCATCCATTTGTATGTCCATGAATCTCCTTCAAGCTTTTAAGGGTTGTGATGAAGTCTTGCTCTGATACCAATTGTTGGACACACCGACCACACTAAGAGGGGGGGGGGGGTGTGAATTAGTGTAGTGCTCTTTTTTCTCCTTTACAAAACACCTTAGTTAGCAATCACCATTTACTCATCACTCATTATTTTCATTTATAACAAGTTGTACGTAAACATATATCAACAACAAATATCATCAATAAGCCATCACCATAAGGAACACAAGGAACACAATATATATGTATAAGTTTCTTTTATATTATGGACTACAATCCTTGGGGGTTTTCAGCAACAACTTAATCAAGAAACAAGTCCACAAGAGCACCAACTCTCAATGCAAGACTCAACCTACAAATCAAAACACCAACTACGAAGAGGAATCAATCATCAACAGATATCAATCTATAAATAGGTATGTAAACTATTAATACTACAGCCTGTGTATGTGCGTGGCCTTCCTATACTGCAACACGCATATTTACGCACCCTAGCCCACTATCATCCTGCATACACATTCAGAAACTAGGGTTTTTGAAACTTCACAACTTCTTCCCTTCAGACCCTTACTGCCTCAGTCACATCCACTTATAATTTTTCATTGCACTCTGCCTTTCACTTCCCAATATGTACCATAACCAATCACAAACATATATATTCCATCCAACAACCTATATATGCTCTTCAACCATACACCATCACAGATTATAGATATTTCTCAATCAAAACAGTTATGAACTACTCAACCAATCAACTACCATATTTAGACATCAATACAACCATACAAATAATGCCTCAAACATTCACCATACCATAAGAAAATTTAAGCATGAAGACAACATATAACCATACCATATATTTTGTAGCAGATCTAAACCAGTAGACCAATGTTCTTGGAACTTGCTTTAGACTTCAAGAACCTGGCACCATCACTTGCTCAAGATTCTATCACTTTTCCTTCATGTATGTTCCCTATTATACTACCATTCCGCATATGTACGCACCCTATTATACTGATATCCCGCATATGCATGCACCCTATTACACAGATAGCCCGCATTCATCTAAAAACCTAGGGTTTTCAATATTTTTGAAACTCTGTGATCCGGATTATTTTCGGCATGAAATGAGAGCGGAGATATAATAAATAAATGCACAGAGATATTGCAGATATTCAATAATATAATAGAAATGTATCAGAAATGCAACTATAAACAAATATATACAGTTATATACGATTTCTATTAATCAGAGAATGTACAGAGACTGTAAAAATACAGAGTGAAAGACTCGCTAGAATGGTGGCGGCTTATCTCTGAGAAGAGATGTGACGGCTACTCGCATTCGCAAGAAGATGATTACAATGAGGCTCTGAAGGCCCTTTTTACAATAAACAGGAATTCCAAAAGTCCTAGACATCCAAAAACCTAACCCTAGGAGATGAAGCACCAAAAGTCATGTGGGCCCCGTTTGGGTAAGTCAGTACATCAACTTCTCGGGGTCGTAACTTTTGCATACGATCTTTGTTTTAGGTGTGTGATAGCTCATTGGAAAGGTATTGTCGAGGAGATTCATTTTGGGGGATAAATCATGCCTTCGACTATCATTGAGAACCTCTATCTCGAAAAACCTTCATTTGGACCCTCAAAATGGCCCCGAAAGTTAAAACCTGCTAAAAATAGTAAATTGCCAAAATTGCCAGAAAACTGTTTTGAGCCATTTGGAAAAGGTGGGTGGCCATCGATATCCACCTGGATCAATCCTCCATCCTTAGGAAGAAATGGTCTCCATTGCATTGAGTTCCCGTGGGAGAGGGAAAATCATTTGTTGAATCTACATCTTGGTGAGCTGCTTGTCTTGTTGGAGACGTCGCGCTGCTTAGTTTGTGGAAATCTGTTACGAACCTGTTGTGGTTGAGGCTTCTCAACAAGTCAAGATACATGAGAGGATGATGTGAAGAAGGAATCTTCAAGCTTTGTTGCAACCTTGTCGACATGCTTTTGTTGGATAGAAGGTGCTTGGGTCGAAGCTGTGGTGGTTGCAGTATCTTTCTGTTCACCCTTTGAACAGATTGTGGAGAAGATGAATTTTGTAGTATGAGATACTACCTTGTGGCACTGTTTAGGTGGGGCAGTAGTTGGAACTACCTCTGGTATCCTATAGAGATGACCCCCCAGAGTAATAATGACACTACGAGGTCGAGACTCATAGATAGCATGGCATTTCCACATATATGGTTGGCCCAAGAGATCATAGACATCCAGTGGGGAAACATCACATAATACCTCATCCTTGAAGGGTTGGATGTCGTATGACAATCGACACTGCTGGCTGACACAGATCTCGTCCTTGGTGAAGCCACCCAATGTTGTATGGTTGTGGGTGTGGTGTTGTAGACAATCCCAACTATTTGACGACCTCTGCTAAGATGAGGTTTTTCTGGCTTCCGCTATCAACAATAAAATGCAACGGGGTCCCCTTCACCCACATCTGTGAATGAAAAAGGTGCTCCCCCTCTTCAGGATCTGTTGGTTCTTCTGGTTGAATTGCTACGGTCGCGACAATAGCAGTGGGGTCTGATAGTGGGCAAGATAGTTGGATCTACCTCTTGTATCCTGTAGATTTGACCCCCCGTAGTAATAATGACACTACGAGGTCGTAGGACTCATAGATAGTATTGGCATTTTAACATACTGCTGGTTGGCCCAAGAGATCATAGACATCCAGTTGGGAAACATCAAATAAGACAATACCTCATCCTTGAAGGTTGGATGTCGCATTTAGACAACGCATTAATCGTTACTCCATTACGTATTCCTTGGCGAAGCCACCCCACGTTGTATGGTTGTGGGTGTGGTGTTGTAGACAATCCCAACTATTCGACGACCGCTTAAGATGAGGTTTTTCCGGCTTCCGCCTATCAACAATAAATGCAACGGGTTCCCCTTCACCCACATCTGGGAATGAAAAGGTGCTCCCCCTCTTCGTGATCCATTGGTTCTTCTGGTTGAAATTGCTACCACGCTGCATACAATAAAGTGCTGGTCCGTGGTCGGCTGATCCTGGCTTCCTTTTCCACATTTCGTAATCGACATGAATTGTGGTTCGCCTCTTTGTCTTGATCTCGCCACCAATGACCGCTTCCTTTGAGAGACATTCATCGGTGTTGTGCCGTGGGCTTTTGTGGAAATCACACAATTTTCCAATGTCCTCATTCTTGTCTCCGTGGACCCTTCCTTTCCTGTTTCTTGGATTGGTTTTCGGGAGACCATTTGTTAGGGCTATCTTTTTCATATTTTGGTTGTTATGGACTTGCGTAACTAACTCCCATTTGTTCCTGGTGCTTAAATTTCTACCGACATTAACAAAGATATCGATAGGCAAAGACCTGCTGATGATGTCCTAAACTATTTCATTGATGTATCTATGTAGAGCCCTACCTGCATTTCGTAACCAAAATGTCATTCAGAGTCTTTCATACCCGATTTGGTGTGCAAGGTATGGAATTCCATTGGTGAACTCGAACCGACAATTCTCACAAGTAAAGGTGGTCCATCTCATGTAATCGGTCGTCATAGTTTCCAAATGTGGTAGTGTACTCTATTCCACTGATCCACAAAAAATCCCAAGTGGGCTCAAACATATATCTGCATCATGGAACTTTTCTCCAAAGAAGTTTCCCACCAATGTTTAACATGAGGGAGATCTTTAAGGAGTGAAGCGAAGGTGATCTTTTTCTTTGTCTAAAAAAATTGTGAACAGAGAAATAACCTTCTAAAGTGAAAGTTAACCATTTTTCTAGGCATCCTGCATCTATTTGACCTTCAAATACCGGAATATAAAAATTAACCTCCGCATCTGAAAGGTAAGGCAGGCCTTCAAAGTGGCCACTTGATGAAGATGTGCCCGCTGTTATCGACAGGCGAAGGATGGGAAAAATTCTCCATCATTTCGGCCCCCTGTCGCGTGAGAGCTTGCTTAAGCAATAAATTGATAGGATCGTCTCCCGTCTGGCTATTTTCTTTCTTCCGCCCCATTGAGGGGGTTTCTCTTAGTGCGAGAGTCATTTCTTCAAGAGAGACAATCTCAAGACCCAACTTGCTATAATACCTGACCTCATCAAGTACATGACCAAAAATGATCAAGAGCGTACCGCTCATACCACCGGGATCCGATTATTTTCGTGATGAAATGAGAGCAGATATAATAAAGAAAATGCACGTAGATATTGCAGATATTCACAATATAATAGAATGTATCAGAGATGCAACCATAAACAAAGATATACAGCTATACACGCTTTCTATTAATCGAAATCTACAGACTCGAAAAATATAGAGTGAAAGACTCGCTAGAATGGTGGCGTACTTTTATCTCCGAAGAGATGCGGACGGCCACCGTGATTTGCAAGAAGATGATTACAATGAGGCTCAAGGTCTGCTTACAATAAACTGTGAATGCCAAAAATTCTAGACATCCAAAAACCTAACCCTAGAGATGAAGCGCCAAAAGTCATGTAACCTGCTTGGTGTTTCTCAGCATATCAACTTCTCTGGTCATAACTTTTGCATAACATCTTCAGTTAGTTGCAGGATAGCTCATTGGAAAGGTATTGTCGAGGATATTCATTTTGGGGATCAATTATACCTTCAGCTATCATTTAGAACCTATCTTGAAAACCTTGATTTGGACCCCTCAAATGGCCCTAAGTTAAACCTCGCTAAAAATAGTAACTACAAAATTGCCAGAAAACCGCTTTGAGCCATTTGGAAAGGTGGGTGGCCACCGATATCCACTGGATCATCACTGGAACTTTCATCGCCAATACTCTGTGGGACTAATTTAAACTTCTGATGCATCCTTGAGTACCTGTAATGAATATTTCACAAAGAATAGATCTTCAATATGGTCAAGAGATTCACCTCAGAAGAGACCCTGCTCTCTTATTTATAATACCTCCAAGTAGATTCCTCATCTAACCAATTCTAACCAACTTCCTTCTTTAGGGCTAACCCACTTAACCCACTTTTACTACAAATAATAACCATCCATATAATTTATTTATAATTGTTTTTTTTGTTGTAACCACTTAACCCATGAGTAACCACTTTGACTTGTCAACATATTCTAGGGTCTTCTAGAATAATTTGACATCTTTGAGCTTCTTGGGCCTCTAGACAACACATGAGGGTTCTCAACCCCGCAAGGCCATAACCTGCCTAACCATGAGGAACTACTTGGTGTTCCACATATCACCGAAATGGCATGACACGCACTTATCCATCTAGAATAGTATCACTTAAAAAATCACAGATCTTCATTACAATATTCCATAATCAATTCTCGGGTTCCTTAACCACACATCTGGGATGACTCAACCACTTAACCATTTGGACTTCAAAAGCTCTTTCCATGAGGGTTTTCACCATAAGTGGACTACTTTCGAGTTCATATACATTTGGTACTTCATATAAGCCATGAAAATACAACAAAGACTACCTTTTACATCATCTCGCCTATACATCAATCCATGACAATACATCACTAAGAAACCACCTGACATCTTTGACATCAATTACATTTATGACAACAAAATCCATCAATCAATACATTAATGATACCTATGAAAAGACATCAATCATTTGACATCAATGAAACATAATGCAACAAGGAGGGAGATGGAAATAGGGTCAGAGGGAGGGAAGGGTGGAATAAGGTAAGGTTGGATCCAGGGTTTGGATACATGTGTGGGATTCATCGACATGACAAGAGCCATCAAGAAGGGATATGGGAGAGATATGAAAGGAAAGGGATTGGTCAAGACACACAGGAGAAGGGTACTGCGAGTAGTGAGCCAAGGGTAATGAGTCAAGGTTTTGAGAGCTCGTACCAGACACGTCATCATGGAGAGAGAACAATAATCCATTAAGGATATTGAGTGAGGGGTCATTTGATGCGATAGGGAGGGAAGGTTTTGGGTCCCATGGCCGAGAGGCCCAGATATGCTTGCCAACTAGGGGATTGTCTAAATAGTCAACAATATCTAGATCCATAGTGAGGATGGAAGGATCTCCATGGGGGAAGTTAGGAAGGGAATTAGCATAGGACCTTGAAGAAAAGGGGGGAGTGGGGAAGAATTAGATCGAGAGTGTTGGACTTGATTATAATCCTATGTAAGAAAGATTTCAATTCTCATTATATATATATCATGACAACTCTATTTCGAGTTATCGTGGTTTCTTTATTTTCTTAATTTTGCATATGGTAATGATCCCTGTTCTAGAAGTGATACAAAGATCTCGTGACCTTGAAAGACAAGGTTTCCACCTTGCGGGACTCTTTAGTCTGGGTGTCATAAAGTATGTGTTAGTGTGAATACTCCATTAAGCCCTAATATTGGCTCATTAATTCCAATTGGGGAATATTATATTAGTAATTTTATCTTATTTATGCCTTGATTTAGGCCATTATTGTAATTATACCTCCTAGTCTCCCCATATATACCAAGGGAGACATTTTCATTTTGAATCATCTCTTGTAATTTTGAACATTTTAAGTGGGGGCAAAGGAGGTTGCCCTCTAAGAGGCTTATTATCTGAAATTATCTCTTTTTCAAGGTGTTGAGTACTTTTTCTGAGGTTTTTCTATGCTATATTGATATTTGGTTCTTAACATATGGTTTCAGAGCTCAAGGTCTTGGGGTTTCGCTGCTACATCTGAGACACCTTGGCATTTTAGATATAAATTTTTTTTCTACAACGTTTCAGAAGGAACGTCTTGGAGGATATTTATTTTATGAATCAAGGTACGTTGGGCTCAAAATTCAGCTCCTGAGGCCTTATACTTTCGGAGATATAGCCTGTACAAGATAGGGTTCTGGAATCATCCTGAACTGAGTCATTGCAGAATTTTCACTATAAAAAAATTTCTGTAATGTTTCAGACCCTGAACTCCAGAGGCTATTTACAGAAATTAGTAAGGTATATGTGGTAAACATTTTAGCTTCTGGGTCATCTTAAATTTGTATATCCACCCTGTGTAAGATAGGGCATCTGACTAGTCCTATTGACTAGTCTCAAGAAGGTGTTCCAGGTAAAACAATCATAACTTCTTCCTAGAGTATCAAAATTGAATTGGACTGGTTTCATTGGATCGTGGATAGTATGTAGTATTTTTGGTGCAAGTTTTAGAATTTTATATCACTTATTTTGTGTGGGGCACGCTATACAAGTAAGATCTCCTGGAAAGGCCAAAAATTGGCAAGTGGTGGGGAAATTACCGTAAATTCCACTTGGCACATCCAATTTTGATCAGACCTATGGCATTGCAGAGAAGAAATATCAGAGAACTACATAAGAGAAATTTTCATACCCAAAAGGGCCAAAACTTGGGAGATACAATAGAAGAAAGATTGTCTAGCAGAACCACCTCAAAATCAAGGTTCAAAAGTGATACTTGGCCAACATCCCACCCAAAAAGGGAACTTCTACACCAAATAAGCCTCCAAACAATCCTACTTGGACTCTTGATGAAGGTGAAGAAATGCGTAGGGACATAAATGATTTACAAAAGAAGATAATAACAAAAGATGAACTACAAGAGATGATGGAGGGTTTAAAAGGGGAGATCATGGAAGTATTGA
>SNQJ01S0022062.1:54734-74840 GCA_010110895.2 Picea sitchensis | reverse complement strand
TTGTCACATGTCCATCCTAGAGGGTATGGTTAAGGATGTGGAGTAGTTTCCAATTTTAATTTCTTGACAATGTCTTCAAATATGAGGTTTGCTTGAGATCCAGTATCAAAAAGAGTATCTATCTTGGTATGCTTTGAAATGACCCTTATGTGGAAAATCTCTATTATTTCTTTTTCATGTTGAGTTTCATTGAGGCTACTACTACTTGAAGAAATAGTACTTGCAATAGAATCCTTACCTTGAAAACCCATGGTTGTAATATTTGTTTCATCACCTGAATCAAAACCTAAATAATGTTGTGTAGTTGCAGTAGTCTCTGGTTTCCCCTTGTGTATGAACTTTTTGGGTTTAATTTTAGGATTAAGTTTCCAACAATGGTCTTCATCATGGCCATCCTTTGAACAATGTTTACATGAAAGTTTCTCTCCCTCTTTCTTTACTGAAGAATTCTTTCTTCCATTTACCTTGAACTTCCTCATTCCTTTGGCTCCTTTAACAAAAGGCTTTTTGCTTCCCTCTTGAGTTTCATTCCTCCCTCTTGCTTCCAAATGAGTTTCCTGTACACAAACTTCATCTAGACTTGTAGGGTTAAACATAAGTATTGTGTGCCTCGAGTATCTATGCAATCCTCCAATATATTTGAGTAAAGTTTCTTGAGAAGATAAATCTGTACCCAAAATCAAAGTTATTCTTCTAAATTCTCAAGTGTAGCTTTGAACACTTTTCCCTTTAGCTTGTCTAAATTTTTTCCAATCCATATTAGATTTTTGCATGTATGCTAACGGATAAAATTGTCTTTTAAGTGCAACAATAAAATCATTCCAAGAGGATAAAACTTTACCATGTTTCTTCATATCTTTGGCTTCCCACCAAATGAGCGCTTCACTTTCCAATCTAAGAGAAGCAAGTTGAATCTTAGTTTCATCATCTTTGATTCTTTGTATACTACAATACACTTCAATCTGACGAATCCAAATATCCAATTTCTCAGCATTTACCTCTCCATTGTACATAGGCAATTCAAACGTAATATCAATCTTAAGCAAAGTAGTTTGTAGAGGAATTTTACCATGTTCTTTTGGAGAATTGGAGGTGGTTGTCAAATGGTAGAAGAGGTGGAATATGGAGTTGAATGAGGTGGAGTGTCAACATTCCCTCCATTTCCCTTTGGAGTTTTATCACCATTATCTTCATTTCCCTTTGGAGGGTTTGAGCTTTCACCTTGCAACCTTGCATTTCTTTCTTCAAATAAAACTTTCACCATCTCTGTCATTTCATAGAAATCTTTTATGAAAGTTTCAACCTCTTAAGTAAGAGTTTCATGACTCTCCTCATGAGCCATACTTGGTGAATATCTCCTTCACGCTTGAGGTGATTGTGTAGTTCTCTTTCTTGAAAGTTGAGAAATGGGCTCTACAAGTTAACCTTCTCCTCTTGTGAGCTTCAACCTTGTAAGCATCAGAAAAAAAACACTTGCAAACAATCAAACCATCAAAAACCTAAGCTTTGATACCAACTTGATCTGAAAAATGAAAGGATTGAGTCTCTTTAAAATTGCAAGTGAAATTGTATGTGCTTGGGTAATAGGATCAAGTTACAAACACATAAAAACTTAATGAGTTTTACTTAATCATGAGAAACATAAACAGTCATAAACAACCATCAAAATACACACATTAACACAACAAAATGATAAAGGATTTCATCCCTCTCTTAGGCTACATCTCCTGGTCCATATTCCAATGAATCATTTTCATTAATGCTCAAAGTGTCAAAATCAATGCTTTACAATTCTCAAGATGAGAAATAGATGGCTTCAATGGCTCCAGAACGTCCAAAAACCCTTAGTTGGGCTCTTTCTGCACCTGGTTTGGAAAAAAACTAAGTTGGAATCACTCCCTGGAAGTTTCTCCCAATTGTTTGTTGTCTATGCTCGCCAAAATACACCTAGAATGATTGGACCTAGCCTATGTGTGTTTTCCATGCCAAAAACATAGCACCCATGCACATACTGCAAAATCTTGTATTTTGTCACACCGTTAGCGCCTCCAAGGGTGGAGTTCATGGTCGCGTGGCCCCCATGTGGTCGAGCGTTGACCTATTTTCCTGCTCCTCTACTGGAAAATTGTTGCAACTTTTCTGTGATTTTGGTGGTCACAAGTGATGACAAGGGTCTGTTGGATGGATCCGTTGAAACCCTACGCTGAGTGTTGTGGTAGTTTTATTGGTTATGTGTGTATATGGTATAACCAAGGGCTGTGGCTAAGCCCCGACCCTTTCTCTGCCCAACCAAACCAAAGTTCAATCTTAAATGGTTATGCGAAGGTATAAGGTTAAGATTCATATGGTAGGTGGGTTGGTAGCTCGACCTGTGCCAAGTCGTTGCCACCTGTCCCTAGAGGTTGTGGGTTCGACCCCCGCGGAATCCAAACTTTTAAAAAATGCAAGGGTGGCACGTGGCCTAGACAGGCAGGCTAGTATCCCGATCTGTGCCAAGTCGTTGCCACCTGTCCCCGGAGGTCGTGGGTTCGACCCCCGCGGACTCCAAACTTTTAAACAACGTAGGGGTGCCACGTGGCCCAAACATTTTGGTCCATGTGGCACCCCTGCGTTGTTTAAAAGTTTGGAGTCCGTGGGGGTTGAACCCACGACCTCCGGGGACAGGTGGCAATAACTTGGCACAGGCTGGGCTACCAACCCGCCTGCCATATGAATCTTAACCTTATACCTTCGCATAACCATTTAAGCTTGAAATTTGGTTTGGTTTGGAGGAGAAAGGGTCGAGGATTAGCCCCAACCCTCAGTTATACTGTATACACACACAACCAATAACACTACCACAACACTCATTGCGGGGTTTCAATGGATCCATCCAACAGACACTTGTCATCACTTGTGACCACCAAAAGCGCAGAAAAGTTGCAATGGTTTGCCAACAGAGGAGCAGGAAAATAAGTCAATGCCCAGCCACACGACCATGACCTCCGCCCTTGGAGGCGCTAATGGTGCGACAAAATGCCAATTTTTTTGGTATGTGTGTGGGTGTTGAGTTTTTGGAATGGAAAACACACAAAGGTTAGGTTCAATCTTTCTAGGTGTGTTTTGGTGAGCAGAGACAACAAAGAATTGGGAGAAACTTCCATGGAGTGATTCCAACTCAGGTTTTGGCCAAACCAGGTGCAGGAAGAGCCCAGCTAAGGGTTTTTGCACATTCTTGATCCATTGAAGCCATCTATTTCTCATTCTTAACATTGTAAAGCACTGATTTTGAAACTTTGAGCATTAATGAAAATGATCCATTGGAAGTTGGACCAGGAGATGTATCCCAAGAGAGGGGTGAACTCCTTTATCATTTTGTTGTGTTAATGTGTGTATTTTGATGGTTGTTTATGACTATTTATGCTTCTCATGATTAATTAAAACTCATTAAGTTTTTATGTGTTTGTAACTTGATCCTATTACCCAAGCACATACAATTTCAATTGCAATTTTAAAGAGACTCAAGCCTTTCATTTTCAGATCAGAATGATTTAATGACATTGGACTTGATCAATAAATAAAGAATCATAGATATTAATGATACCAACTAGAGAATGTCTATTGCATCGGTGACTCATTGATGACCCTAATGACATTAGTCGCTTAATGACCATGCTTCACGTAATTGGTATCATTGATACACTTGATGTGTGGTTGATTGACAATTTCACTTTATAAAGACAATTCAATGTTATTGATATGACAATTGATAGCGCATACAATTTTGAAATGTTTTTGGTGATATAAGATAAAGGCGTTAATATATAATTTTAGGGATATTGGTGTGAGAGCGGAGGAAACCCCTAACCACCTTATGACCTTTGATTGGAAGATACATTCAAAATGGCAATGCATGAGGAGAGTGCAATGATTAATAGTCCTCAAATATTTTTTGTTGATGATTAACACTACAATATTGGGGTACATTGATAATGCTTCACAAGAATACGAAGGATGTTTAGTGGACAACATATGATTGAATCGTGATGAAAGGATTGAGTGCGATGACATCGAGTTATGCACTACCTACCATTTTTTTCCTTTGGGAATNGGTGTGAGGGCGGAGGAAACCCCTAACCACCTTATGACCTTTGATTGGAAGATACATTCAAAATGGCAATGCATGAGGAGAGTGCAATGATTAATAGTCCTCAAATATTTTTTGTTGATGATTAAGACTACAATATTGGGGTACATTGATAATGCTTCACAAGAATACGAAGGATGTTTAGTGGACAACATATGATTGAATCGTGATGAAAGGATTGAGTGCGATGACATCGAGTTATGCACTACCTACCATTTTTTTCCTTTGGGAATCTATAAGTAATGAAGTTTTTCATACTTGGTTACATAATAATGAATTGGTTCTAAAGGTTGTATCCCTATTGATATTGAGAGAATTATAACACATTGTGGTATATGCAAGTACTATGAAAGATTTTTTGTTTTCTATAAGGGAAGACGTGTTTATTTTGGATGATCGACTCTTCACTAGTCATTGTTGCCAATGCTTACAAGTATCATCCTACATGGATAATTGTTGAGGTTTTCCTTCGTGGCTAGTTGTTGATGAATTTCACCTTAGCATGTATTGTGTTATGTTCCCATAATTATTAAGCCTTATATTATGTCCTAACCATCCTCTCATTGGACCTTGAGTGTTTATATGGGTAGATGGAATCTTCATTTTGGGTTGATCCCTTGTTTGATAGTTACTTACCTTGAGACTACATGTGTAACCTAATGGATGCTCCTTGATGGCCATTGTTTGAATATGATGGACCTAGTATCCTATGTAACTATCTATATGACAGGTACTAACATTTCTTAATGATAGCATTAAATATTCTTGATAATGGCTATTGGTGATTATTGGATGATGTTTAACATGATTAGTCCTTGATAGTAGGTTGAGAATTTATACACATGTGGTTTAACATGCCTTTTAATGTGTTGATGCTTTGGATATTAATGATGATATTGCATGAAGCATTAGGATTCTTGATGATGGTTGGGTGCCTTTGATGACCTTTGATATGGCTTAGGATATATGCATGTGTGGATGACTTGATATGATGTATGATAGCATTGGACACTTTATCGTTGATAAGTTTCATGATATATGCACATGATGGATGCCTTGATGTATGACAGTGTCGGATGCCTTGCTATGTTTGGTCGGATACCTTGTTTTCATTGCATACCCTTTCTTTGATATGGTTAATGTTATGATTCATGATATATGCACATGTTGGATAACTTGTTGTGATTATTTCTATGGATATCTTGCTATGATTGGATACCTTTCCTTCAATATGGTTCATAATATATCCATGTATTTGATGTCTTTCTATGATATATACCTATATTAGATACCTTTTCCATTTAATGGAGCTCATAATACAATTTGTGATTTATGCTTGGTTAAAGAGACAATTCATGCGATGTATTACAATGATGTTGTGGTATGTATACATTGGTATCTTGGATGGACTAACTTGTGGAAAGTTGAGATTATGGTGGACATTGGGGAAATGAACTTAAGGGAAGGGATATTGTCTCAATGAGGATGAACATATGATACTATTGCCTAGGAAGCCATGGAAATGCGAAAAGACTTGTGAAAATGACCTCCAAAGTTAACTTGGGTAAATGGGTAGAAGGAGAAAGTGGTGTATTTCGCTTTTATCTTGTTTTGGACACTTGTAATTTCACCCCGAAGCCCAAATTCTTCCTTGCATGAGTAAGAGGAAGGTCAAGATATAGTCTTAGGAAGATGTGAGATTAATTATAAAAGAAGTGGCTTGCCCATTGTTGGGGATATCTATCTCATGAGGAAGTTCTCTATGGAGATAAGTATGATTGATTCATTTGTGTTTGAGGATGATAGGTTGAGTAGAAATGTGGTTGGAATAACTAGGTATATGTGGATTAAGGGGTTGGGACTGTTCCTACAACATGAAGAATTACTAAATATCGATATGCTTGGCTCCTTTTACTTTTCATTTGGGCCCAAATTGTAGGATGTCATTGTTGTTTGATTGTGATCACTAGTTGAAGGTGGTATTAAGATCCCTGCAAAGAAATATTCCATTGTTGTGTTGTTGTAGTCACTAGTTGAGAATCATAGTAACACCTTGCTTAAATTGGGAACCACTCATGTGTGATTGTGATCACCAGCTGAAAGTGGTAGTAAGACCCCTACATACCATAATCCTATAGGATTTGGAGGTGCTGCAACTCTAGGAGCCTATCCACCACACCTCGATTGAATTGTTGTAAGTCTGGTTTATTTTTTATAGATCATGCTTGGGTTGGATTCACCAAAATTGTTGTGACTTGTAATCCCATTACCTCATGAAGATTGAGCCTTTCTTAGGGAGTAACACCTTTGAAGGTGGTTTCGTTGGTTGTGTGGAAAATTGACCCTTGGTGTGATTTCCACCTAATTTATTAAAGGATCATTTGTGGGATATTTATATATATATATATACAGAAGTTGGAGCACAACTAGCTCTTCCTTGGAATTCTACAAGCTACAAGTCCAGGTATTTTACAATTGAATATTTAATTGTGCATTTCTAGTTATTTGAATAAGATGGTGTTGTGGTGTGTTCTTTATGGGTCCATGGCATGCATTTTTATTGATGTACTTACTGGCTTATATATATGGGTCTAATTATTCCATATCTAGCCTACTTGTGGTATATGATCTTTGTCTCTATTCGTATTAATGTGCTTCTGGATGGTTACTTTGCATTTGAGATTGTTAGTATTATTATTATTTTTTGTCAAATATCACACGGTGGGCCCACGCTCTGATGGATAACCATGGCGAGGACCGCATGTCCAAGCAAGACAACTATTGAGATTAAACAAAAGTTATAACAACGATTTACAGATAGGAAATGTTAGACAAAACATTTTTCCACATGCACAACAATGGAAAAAATGTTGCTACAATACATAAATTTTGATTGACAGGATGCATTTCCCAGTAGCAGTTGAATAAATTCCATTGTAATAGTTAAGAAGCAGAAATACTGGTATTGGTTTCAAATAAATATTTTAATAGAGGTATAACCATCTTGATCCTTCTGGCAGGTTGTAGTTCGGAAATCTAGAAAATAAATTATGAACAGTGGTGTGGTACTTCGTTTAATTGAAACTCTTTTAAGGAGATTCCAGTTACTAATTTTTTGAAGTGGATTAACCTAAAACACTAATTGATGGGATTTGTAATCAATAACTCCAAACCACCAATCCACACAAGTTACCACATCTTGATGTGCAATATGATTTCCAAGGCAAAACCATTTAACATAAATGGACAAATTCAACCTTTTGTGAGTGTGTATATTTTTTTTTGTGTCTATTTGTTTTTAGGTCTTGATTTATTATTTTTTTAAAGTTTGAGTAAGTAAAATCCATCTAACTATAACTTTCAACAAAATTTCTATCAAATTTGAAAAAAATATATATTAAAATAAGTTGATTTTGTTTTCTTATTCTTGTATAACTTATTCCTAATCTTTTAGAGGGTGCATTTATTTCCTAGTGAAAAGATCAAATATCAACACCAAAACACTTAAACCGACATCATGCCCAATAACACAATAAATGTTTAACAAGTAGAGTGAAAAAAACAACATATTCTTGAGGTTTTCCAAAATTCATGTGCACCAAAACTTTAGATCTTACCTTTCTTGTCCCGCTTGGTGAATATCTTCTTAGCAATACCAACTCAACAATAATACTTTTTTTGACTCATGTATTGTTCTACTTGATTTTTGTATGCCTTATTTGGCTACAATTTATATGGAGTTATCCCTCGATTCCTCGTCATTCATATGTCTTTGAAATCTTATACTTTCACATTGATTTTCCAAGTTGTCAATGTTTATTTGTCGATTTACATTCATGTATCGACAAACCATCATGAACTTATCATCTCTTGAATTTCTAATGTGAAACCTTCACACAACAACAAAGTTATTTTATTGAATTCGTGTCCAACTTTCCATTATTTCTAACATGTTATTCAACTTTATTGTCATTATAAACAAGGGTATTTTCTTTGGATTGTGAAAATGTGAATCCCTAGGTGACTAAAATCCTTATAATCGCAATCAAACAAGTAGATTGTTGAATTTAATTATTGCAGAAATAAATTTCAAACCATAGCAATAATCACACAATGGATGGAAATCAAATAGTGGAAGAACAAAAATTAATTTCACACAACACAAGTAAGTACTCCTTTAATAACTACTTTTCATTCCTTTGAAAAACTTACAAGGAAACCTTCACAAGCTACCCAAAAAATGTCACTGCACAAATACCTAAAAAGACCTCAAACTGACCGAAACAACCTGCTACCAGAGTATGGCATGTTGTACAGTTGTATGGCTTGTCCATATGGACTATAGAGACGTTGGTACGACTCTACCCATACAACTATACAAATACATACCGTATTGTTTGTATGACTGTACGAAACTATATGGGACTACATGTTGTCAGAAACGTCGCTTTCCTAGCTACTTGCTCTCTCCCTCTCTCTATCACTCAACCTGTTCAATTGCTTAAGTGTTCTTGTGTCTGAACTCTCTATATTGAGTTGTCTTTATAGTTTTAATTGAGACCAAAACCATAATCTATTTCTGATATTACTCCTACTCTAAGTCATGCATGTATAAACTACACTTTTTAGACTCAACTGCTAAAAATAAGACTTTCACCTTTTAACTAAAGTGAATTACAAAATAGAATTTGCTTTTCAAAAATAGAATCACTTTTCAAAGATAGAATTACTTTTCGAAAATTATTTTTCAAAAATATCTTCAACTACTTCTCGCCTGTTCACATGGAACATGTGCGGAAGTTCCTGTATGAGCTATAATTCTCAACATTCCCTTCCTCCTGGTGAGGAAGGAATTATGAACCAATCCAAGTTTGTCTTAGAATGCCTCAAACTTCCCTTTTTCCAAGGGCTTGGTCAGAATATTAGCTACCTACTTATCTGTTGGAATATACTTGAGATTCACTACTCCCTTTTGAACCTTGTCTCATATGAAGTGATATTTAATATTGATATGCTTTGACCTATCATGAAACACTGGATTATCAAAGAGTTTGATACAAMTCTGATTAATATAGTAAATAACTATGGKATCCAAACCCTAATCAAACGTACCACRAGTAACTTGTGAAGCCAGATGGCCTCACAACTAGTCATACTAGTTGTCATGTATTATGCCTTTGATGAGATAAGTTCCACAGAATTTTTCTTCCTACTGAAACAAGATATCATCACTAATCCAAATCTAAAGCAAAAACCTGAGGTGATCTTCATGTTGTTTCACTACCTACCAATATGATTTTGTAGACCCCTACAACTTCACTTCACCATCTCCAAGATATCTCATATCATACTCTATTATGCCCCTCAAATACTTGAGCACATGTTTTGTTGCTACCCAATGCTCATGCCTTAGCTCCACCATGAATTGACTCAAGGTGTTCACTACAAAATATATATTTGGCCTAGTGTCGACTAAATAAATAAATAAAACCTATCATTTTCATGTACAACATGAAATCCACCAACTATGAATATGAAGTTGTCACCTTCTTCATATTAGTGATCATGGGTGTGGCCATGGGTTTGTATTCCTCCATTTGAAACCCCTTCATGAATTGAACTGCATACTTACCCCACCCAAGGAAAATCCCCCCCAATCTCTACTAAACCTCAAACTCAAGAAGTAATGCATCATTTCGATGTCCTTCATCTCAAACTCAACTACCATGTATGCTTTGCTCTCTACAGTGAGATTCTATGCACCTGTTAGAAACAAGTCATATAGATACAACACCAAAATAAGTGGATCAATCTAAAAACATAAATAATATACATGTTATCGCACAGAAAGCCCGACCCAATCCACAAACTTGAGACAACTATGGGAGTAAATACCCATTGTCACCTTAGATAGATACTCCCCTCGCTTTAGTGATGATAAGAAACCACAAGGGGGGAATCCCAATGACCATAGGGGGATTGAGATGGAAAGTGAAGTTATGGAAATTTAAATCCCTATAAGTCGAGTTAGGGAGTGGAAAAGGGCTTGGATAAAAGTCTTGTTGATAAGGGTAGGTTTCCAAAGTATAGTGTACCTGCTAGAGAGTGTTGTACCTTCCCGAGACAAGAAAATATATCGAGATACATGACAGATAATCAAAAGGAACAGCAAGTTAATTTTGTTGTCCCATATTGCATTAGTAAACAAAAATATATATCAGCAATGAAAAGAACTAGTTACTGCAGAATTAACCATCCAAAGCATCAAATATTTATTAGATAGTGAAGCACTAAACAAGGAGATGATTTTCCAACACTTAAGCATAAAATTTGATGGTAAAATGAGGCTGAAAAATGACGTTATCAAAAGTAATTTAGGGAAGCCAATTTTCTGTAGCAAAATATTTTCTACAAAAACAACTTCTACTCAAAGAAATCAACAAACAACTTTCCCAAATGATAGCCAATATCAAGTAGATTAATAATAGCAAGTGGCCAACTATTTTTTGTGGTATAAGAGTGAGATACAAGAGATAAAAGAGTGATTTTTCATCAGCCCTAGTGGTTTTAGCATAAGTTTATAATAGAAGCAAGAAATCCTTGGCTAAGCCAGACGCCCTAGTGGCTCAAGCAATCTAATAACAAGTAGATTTGATTCCAATTTAGACAAATGAAATATCTCAACAAATCACATTTTCCAATGCAACAATTTTGTTTCTCCAATGCAATTTTATATTAGTGCTTTAATATATTGGATAATGGAGTCTTTGTTGTAAGTTTTGGATTTACTACTTCTTTAGGGGTGCAATCCCTTTTACTCCCCGGAGCAGTGAATCCAACAAAGGTAAGTCTAGGAGGGTGTAAGCCCTTATACTCATCCTAGCAACCTGGTGAAAAATTACTTATCCAATAACAATTAATATGAATTTAGTAGAGGGTGTATGTTCTTATACTCCTCCAAGGGTTTTAGGCAAGAATAGCATGAAACAAGAATAAATTACCAACAAATGCAGAAATCTCCTTACCAATTCCACAAGATAGCAAGATAAAACCCTTATCTACCAAGCAATTTTCATCCACATGCAAGAAATAATCCTCCAAGAGGGTAGCACACCACTTTAGCTCCACAATAGACAAGTAAGCATCCGAAAATTTGCACAAGAGAGAGAGAGAGAGATAGACCAGATGCCCAAAGATGGCAAAAATTCCAGCCAAGTATGTCTTATTCTCAAGTGAGAATCTTATGAAAACGAAATGTCAAATGACCTTTATTTATAAAAGGTCATGTAAAATAAGTTTGTCCACTTAGTTAGGGTAAAACAAAAAATAAGGAGTCCAACCTCCTTAATTTTTCCCCTTTACAACAAAAATTTATTTTTTACACAAAAAGAAAACCCTAAAAAAGGTGATGTCATGCCCCTAGAGGGTGACGTTTTGCCATCTTTAGCAAGTAGTTTGGTTGTTGAGGGAGATGTTGGGCCTCCAAAGGCCATGTGTCACTGTGATATGTGTCCTCCTCTCCATCAACCATTCTAAATAATCATCAAATATCACCACCATCGTCAAAACCCTAGCCCCAAGGGTGACGGCAAGTTGAGTGCTAGGTATATTCCTTCAATGTGTCTTCTCCTTCCTCCAAAGGAAACATATATCATCCATTATCTCCCAAGGTGTGGGCCATGGCATCCACTTCTTGGGATTCCAACCCCAAATAAGGCCCAAGCTAGGCTTGTTCCTCCAAAACATCCACCAAACAAGGTCTTGCAAAGACAAATGAATGCGCCCTCCAAGGGTCTCAAGTAAAATGTATCATGCCAAGTAAAGTCACATTTAATAAAAGAGCCACCTAAACATGTGCATCAAAACTACCTTTTCAAATTAAACAAGTGCTCAAAGACCCTACACAACTTTCCAAGTTTAGGGATGGGAGGGTTGTGATAGTGACGTAATGGGTGAGTCATTCCTCAAGTCAAAGAGTGTTTCCCAGGTGGACCCTCTCTAAGCCATGTAAAGAGAATGAAATGGATGGGGGTGAAACTTTCGAGAATGTGGTTCATGACATACAAGGGTTTGTATTGTCTCATTTATGGGTGCCTTTTTAGAGGGTCTGTTGCACCTTCATTTTCAATGCAATTTTTTTCCAAAACCATTCATTGATATTAATTAATCAAAGTATTCCCAGGTTGAAGAAAAAGTGGGACTTCTACCTAAGCATGAAAAACATTTCCCATATTGACTATACCCTGGTCACACTGTGCTTCCCCAAGTTGAAGACAATGTGTGGGACTTCTACCTAAGCATGAAAAACATTGCCCACACATGCTCTACCTTGGTTGTCATTTTTAAATTGTTATTTTTCACGGGTCTCGTTAGTTTCTTATGAGAGACATGTCATTGTCCTCGTGAACCCTGGGTCAGCATCTAGAAGTTTTATGTATGGTTTTTATCTTTTTCCAGCTACAACCCTCTCGGTCTTCAACCCCTTCTTCCCATGAAATGAGGTACAATCCCTTCTTGGGTCAATACACCCAAAAATCCCAAAAGGTAGGAGAAAGAAAAGGGTGAAGTGTGAAAAATGATAAGTATGATCGGGAATGGTACGATGAATCATCAAGGGGACCTCCCAGTAACAAACCTTTCCCCAAGGGTGGCCACTTACTAGGGAACAATGTCAACCACCAAGGTGAAACAAGGAAAAGATCATAATTTCCAAGAAGACGTTCTATAATCAAGAGAAACTTTAAATTCAACATATTCGAATGTCTCAAGTATTAAAGTGCCAATTACCACAATACCTGACTTGTACCTCATGGAAAAAGACCCATTGTCTTATGTAAGCAAGTCGATGTGGTAGATGCCATCATGATGAATTGGAGAGATATGGTGGTGAAGAAGGTCTCCATTTATGTATGTGGACACTGCCAATTAACACATCTCTTAGTACTCCATGTCTGCAATTTGAGGGCGTTGAGACACCATCTCTTTAGTTATCCTTATAAATGGGGGATATCAATACCTTAGGATCTTCTTCACTTTTTGTGAAGACAATACTTTGCAGATATCCATCAATCCTGGAGTACCATGCTCTCATTGGATGCTTCAGCCCATACAAGGGACTCCTTGCCACTTGCCTCAAATCCATGAGGCTAATGATCCCATATAGGAAATTTATCTTCATATCCATCTGATGTATCTTCCATCCCATAAATCAAACCACAGACATAACTTCTCTAATGGAAGTGTCCTTTGCGACTAGAGAAAATTTCTCCTCGTAGTCCACTCCCTCTCTTTGGGAGAACCATCCCGCCACAAACCTCACTTTGAACTTCTCAATTCTTCCATATACAACATGTGTGATCTTGTATATCCACCTAGAACTCATGATTGACTTCCCCTCCGGTCTTGAAACTATGTCCCAAACAACGTTCTTCATGATGGAGGTGTACTCCTCCACCATGGCATCCTGCCATACATGTTAGTCTGTCCCCTCTTGAAAACCGGAAGGATTGGAATCTAGAATGTTGCTCATCAATGCTATATAGTGTGGAAACTTCTTTGGAGGTATGCTCTCTCTGAATGTGCTCCTAGGAATCTCAACATACTCATGAGCATCCCTCAATGTCTAAATGAACCATCTAGGTCTGCTGACATAAGTGGAAGGGGATCATGTCTCCCATTGTTCACTTGAAGGTTGTTGTACTACCCTAGAAATCATTGGTGAACCCAACTCAATATTTGAAGCTTCCTGTTTCTCATCCTCTACCAATAGAGTAGGCTCATGAGACTCATGGATGAAAATCCTTCCTCAAACTTTACATCTCTGCTTACTATTTTCTTCCTATGCTCTGGAATATAGTCCATGTAAGCCTTTGAAGTCTCATTGTAACCCACAAACAAACCCCTCTTGCTGGAGGGATCCAACTTGGTCCTCTTCTCTACTAGTACATTGATATAAACTAGAAAACCAAAGATGCAGAGATGACTCACGTCTGGCTTCACATCAGTGAATTCCTCCTATGGTGTCTCATCCTCCGATATCTTATGAGGACATTGGTTCTATATGTATACTACTGTATTATATGCCTATGCCCAAAGAAACATGTACAAGTCCTAGTCATGTATCATGGATTTAGAATCCCCTGTGATGGATTGATTCTTCCACTTTGCAACCCCATTTTGTTGTGGGTTGTATGAAACTGTCAGCTCCCTCTTAATTCTTGCTTCCTTGTAGAAACCCTCAAACTACTTGGAGGCAGCATTCATTAATCATATCATTGTCATCAAATGTTATTATCTTCATCAAAGGAATTATATGCCAAGAGTTCAATGTGATTGCAATGATTAAACCAAGGAAAATGTGTTTCAGTCTAGATTGTAAAGCAAATTTGTAACAAGAACGAGCAGTGAAAAATATTAAGTAATATACCCACGTGTTTGTTATTATTAAAGACAAAGTGTAAAGTGTCCAAATAGTGATGAAATTGTCTCATGTAATGTTTCTCAACCCACGTATCAATTGTGCTTACTAAGACAATAAAGACAACAACTTCTAGGACAACAATGTAATATCATCCAATGTAGGTCAAATTATGTCATTCAACATAGATTACTAGTGTGTTTTTTTATCATGAGAATAATTGTTTGGAATTCAAATGTCAACAATACTCAGGAATACCATGAAAAAATTAGCATCAAAGATACAATTACAATCATAAACTCAAAGCAAATTGTAATCAAAGGACAATGATCCTTTAGCCACATTCATAGCACAACACCAAAAAATTCTTAGAGAATATTCACAATGAAACTATGCCAATAGACAATATTTTATCCACAAGAAGTATACCAGTGTTCAAAGCTCATATACCATGAAAAAAATCAAAGATAAAGGGAAAGGTGAAGAGTGAAGTGGAAATCCCAAGTGTCAGTCACAAGTGTGATTGTGTAAGAAAATGCACCAGCTATGAAATGTTTAACCATTCATGTGTCCATATCATTGCATTAAGAGTATTTTCATTTCATATTTATAAAAAGAGCGTAATTATGCAGTGAACCAGTACTGAGAAAACCTCAAACAACCTTGAAATAAGAGTGGCGTTAGCACATTTACTTACGTAGTTGCATCATGTCTTGCATCAATTCAATTTAGAAGATATTTAAGCATACAAATGTTCCCAAACATTGCATAAAATGTGAATCACAATGCAAAATTAACAAGTCCTTAAACCATTATCACAATTACCAAAGGGCTAGAAACCACCAAAGATGTGTTGTATGTTGATGTGAGTGTAGAAATGAGATATTATGCCAAAACATAAGACAACATGAAAATCAAAAAGTTCATATCTGAAACATATAACCCTAAAAACATAGACATAATGCTTTCAAAATGAAAATAGTTTCATCCAATAGTTAATTCCATCCAATAGTTAAGACCCTGACCTTGTTTTAGCATCGATTCACCTTTACTATAATCATATACCACAAAAATGTCTCAATGTTGGCATAAATTCTTTGCAATATGGTTTAGATGAGAACACAATTAATATTCATCACACATTTCCAAGCATGAATCAAAGAAACCCCACAAAATAATTGAAACTTGAACAAACTTAGAGTCACTTCGTTATTTAGGGTTAGATCCAATAATTAAACAATGTAAACCAGATCTATACCATGCTTATGCCAACTTGAAATACACATCATATATCAATTGTCAGTGTAAGTTATATCAAAGCCAAGTAATATATGACAATTAAAACACTTAGGTCTAACAATATCACATGTAATAAAGCATTTTGAAACCATATATTGCAAAAATAACAAAATGGAAAAAAAGGAAAGGAAAGGTGTTTTAGTCATTTGGTTGAAGAGATGGATATACCAGTGCCTAAAAAGAGCTATGGGGTCCCTACACAATCCTAACTGAAGTCTAGGTTTTAGATGAGACAATGTTGAGGGAACCAGGAGGATTACCTCTCAAGCGTTGGCTAGGGCAATTTAGACTTCCAATACACCTCATAATCCTCCAATACATGAGTTCCCCACCAAAAATGATCAAATGTGCGACAAAAGGGGTCACACATGTGGTACATAGGGTCTAGGACAAGTGCACCATCCCTAAAACGTGCCAAAATCCAAAATATTAGTGAATAAATGGTCAACAATGGGCCCACATATTAGGTCACTCCTCCAACTAACTCCTAAAAGCAAGGATGTGGTAAGCTCAAGAAGTAACAACCTCCATATGCATGACATCATGCCATACATGTGGGATGTCCATGGTGAGCATCCAATGTAGTATGGCATGTGTGGCTCCTCAAATAGGGTGCTCCTTAGATAAAATAATGTGGTTAATGCCACATCACCCTATAATCATTGTAACAACCTATGACCTTGTGTAATCACCTCCTACGAGTCCTCAAATACCTCAAACAACCACCCATGTGTGGTCTAAGAGGGTGTCATCAAACATGCATGAAAGCGAAGGTGCTCAACTGGGAAAGGGAATCATCATGTAGCGGTCCATGTGGTAGTTGTGATGATGTGGCATCCTTTTCATCACCTGATGCATTGTCATCGATCCCGATGTAGTGACATGTACCCCAATGAAGTACATAGATCTCAAGAAAATGGCACAAATACCAATGTCTATAGATAAGGTCAATTATAGGTACATATATCCAAAGGAAACATCATTAATCCCAATGCAGTGTCACAAATCATGAGGCATGGTACATGAATCCCAATGCAAGGTATCGAATTGAAGTGGTGGGTCCAACATCTTTGCAAGCCATTAAGTGATGTACACTTAGTGATTTCTCTTAACACAACATAATAATAAAAGTTAGTTTAATAATTTTCCTAAGTTTTGCCAAGGGGGGAAGAACATTAACCCGATAGACATGTGATAATTCCTAAGAGAATGAGTATTTCCTAAGTTCCTAAGTAAAAGGTAGGTGATGGATGAATAATTATGGAAAAGGGAAAAATTCATGTGATGACCTTCAAAAGTCATTTAATATGTCACCTAGGACTTTGTGATTTTATTCAACTAGCCTTTAAGAGTTAGGATTTTATATAGGATCCTTCAAGAGGGAGATTTAACATTAAGTTACCTTTCCCCGTCACTCTTTCTTACTACCCCTTTTTTTCCTTTTTTTATCTATTCATTTTATTGAACAAGTCCCTTCTTCTTTAGATATTCATAGGCAAGCATGGGACTAGGGGCATTGGCCTCATAGTGAGGTGGCATTGCTCAAGCTTTAATATTTTGGCTTTTAACTTTATTGCTCTTTATCTTTATCCTTTTTGGATTTATTTACTTTGGTTTTTTTCAATTATAACTTTCCGATGACAATGAGTCAAGCATGATCAAGACTAACTTTTTTATGAATGGAATGGAGTGAAAGGGGAAGAAAAAAAGTGTTAAATTTGTGGTTAGGATGTGCAAAACACTAACTTAACTAGTTTCCTAATAGTACAAATTGACCTGAGAAATGACATCAATTCTAAAGGAAAACTAAGGTCTCCCATAGTAACATGAGGCAAACAATAAAACTATAAATTTTATGAAGTGCTATCGAATCTCATTTCAATGTTTACCACTTTCATGAATAGCTCAAAAGTTATAACATCACATCCAAGTAAGACACTAATGCATGGAATATCAAATAGAGAATAGTGAAACCCATATTGCACCATCCATAAGTGCATTTGTCATCTAAAGAGTGAGGGGGAGGATCAAATATACTATAGTTTAGCCCACGCGATCACATATCTGAAGGAGAAAATGAGAAGGATATCAAAGTATAGAGAATATGAGCAAGATATCTCATTCAATTAACAACATAATAGCTTTTTGAGGGTGCATATGAAGTAGTTACCCCTTTGGGGATAACAAGCACAATCGATTTACTTGGAGGAGCCTCCAAAAAAAAAATCAGCTAAGGCTTTCAACAAAAAGGAGATGTTCTTGAGACCCCATCCTCCTTGTGATTTAGGAAATGTTATTTTTTCTAAAAGACTAACATCCGTCATTTTTTCCTTCTCTCTCCTAACCAAATGAAATGGTAACATAACTACCTTATCCACTCTAAGACACCTTTTGGTATCTAGGTGAGGGACATCCAATAAACTGGAATGGATTCCATAACTACTTTGAAAAGGACCAGTCTACCTCCATGAGAGAGCCATCGGTTGTGTTGGGCTCTAAATATGTCCTAAAAACAACCTCTATGCATCAGTCGAAGGTAGGCGCTGGCACAAGCATTTTACTTGTTGCCTACGTAGGTTCTTACCTTCCGTTTTCAATACCTCATCCTCCAGAGATGCAACACCTGGAAAGGAACAAAAATTGTAAAGGGAACAACAGTTGTTCTATTCAAATGAATGACACTTCATGTAAAGGGAACAACAATCGTAACAAGGGAACGACAGTCGTTACATTGGGTTGAACAAATTGTTATATTAATTGTATTGTAGTACTTGCCCAACTATCTAATTTGTCAACCTGGGGTTCGTAAACTTATGAATCTCACGCAAAGTATATGCAGGACTAAAGAAAGACTAATCTAATCTAATGTTTAAGCTACAACTGAAATTGAATTATTAATCTAATGCAGGAAATTGAAACATGTGACTTGGAATTGAATTGCTACAACGTACGACTGAAATGAAATTGTGTAAATGAAATTAATCTAGGAATGGAGAACTACATGAAGGAAAAGAAAATACAACATGTGAAGAGTTGAATGACACAACAACATATGTGAGCTCACGCCAATGAAGCAATCTTACATTACAATAATCAAATGAATCTTCATAACAAAATAATGAAAGCATGAAAACCAAAACTATGAATCAAAGCTAAGAATCCCTTTCTTTCAAATCCTAATTGCTCCTCAAATCTAAATGACTACCAAATTATTCCTCAATTATTACTATTCTACTACTACTTCCTCATGAAGAGAGAGCACTCTCTTTTATACATGAGAGCCTTGAAGATAAGATAACCATCTCATAATTACAGATCCACTATTCTCTCAACTATTTTACATTATTACAAAATATAATCCCTTCAAATCCTCACACATTATCTCTCATATATCTTGGATAAGATATGTTATCAATTCCCCATGATCTTCTCCTTGGAATAGGCTTGAATTATCTCCTCAAATCTTGAAATGGTAGAGGAAGTATTCGAGAAGTCTTTTTGAATTAATCCTTCACATATTCCTACACATTACAAAGCTCACACATTTTTGAGATATGTATGAAAACATGTCTATTTTCTAACATTTAATCACAAATTCCCTTTTAATACTAAAATGAATAAAGTGGAGAATAATAAGGTGAAACCCAAGTATATTTATGAAAATGATATCATGAAAGGTTAATGGGGCGATGAAATGTGAAGAATGATGAAGGGAAAGGTGGATGAAAATATGACATTTATGAGCCCCAACAGGCTGGACCTAAGATTAATCTTTCTTTCCATTTTTGCTATTAGCCACGACTAGTCACCTTTTTTATATATATTAACCTCCATATGGAAACCTAATTATTTCAAACTAGCATCTAAATACACAATGATAAAAGAAAAAAATAGAGAGATGTAAGTTTTTTCTACCCTCGAGAGGCTCCAATAGGAAATCATTGTTGTGCTACTTATATGTCTAATATAATGCACTCATTAATTATCAATCCGGGATTCATAATCAACAAAGTTACAAGACACCAGTAAGAAAGGTAATTCCTAATGTCACGAGTATAGAATCAAACTAGGTTATGTATGTTGGAAACAAATCAAAATAGCAAACTGCAATGCACTTTAGTTGTCCTTCATAGAGAGGCTATCTATTCCATTATGGCACATGCAAGTATGAGATGAAATTGGTTTGATAGATCAACTTTGATGTCTGACCCAGAAAACTAATTATGCAATCCACACTTTTTGAGAGGAAATCACACATCAATCA
>SNQJ01S0022062.1:14323-44491 GCA_010110895.2 Picea sitchensis | reverse complement strand
TCTTGGTCCTTTGCCTGTTTTAGCTTGTCCTCTTGAGTATCTCCTACAGTAATCTGCAATTTCTGAAAAAGGTTTTTGGTGTACATCTCCTGAACTCAACAAGTTTAAAACTTCTATGCAATCATCCCTAAGATCTTTCAAGAATACAATTCTTACTACAGTTGGGTATGAGGTGAATAACTTTGACTTTTGATAGTTGTATGAGAACCTTTCTAAGTAGTCTTCGCGACTTTCATCTTTTGTTTGATGCATTTTAAAAATGTCATTTTTAACATTATCCTTACAATAGGCTTGGTATTTTCGTAAAAATGTGTCTTTCATTTGATCCCAAGAAAGGATTGTATTTTCTCCTAAGCTCATGAACCATCTTAAGGCTGAATATTTCATTGTAGCAGGAAAAAGCTTAAGTTTTTAGGCATCGTCTGAGTAGTTATAGCTTCTACATAATATGTCAAACTCAAATAAAAATAAATCTGGATCTTCAGTTGACATACCTCTGAAAGTGGGTAACGATGATAGTGGGATATTCTTCATACTGACATTTCTGGAAATATCCAAGATTGGAAACCCAAAGGTCTCAGTCTCTGTAGCTGCATTTCCTTCTTCTTCTGCCATTCTACTGATTGATGGTTCAGAAAATGGATTTTTTGTGTCTCCTAAATGTTCAGCAGACTCACGTTCTGCCTGTCCCAATATTGATTCTTCCGTTTTAGGTTCTCCTTCTGGAGCCTCGTTGGCTCCCCTTGAATTTTTTGTTGGTGGAATTTTTCCTGCACCAGTGTCAGTTGGATTAGTGGGGGGGTTTGTTTTTTAATCTTTGGAGCTTACAAATCTACCCTTGTTATCTCTATATCTATTCATAAAATGGAAATTTAATTCTTTAGTTGAATTGAAATCCTAATTCTATCTAGAAGGTAAGAAGGCAACCTGGCTTCGGAGAACCCCACTCTAGTGGTCGTGTGGCTCTTCACTCACGTCTTAAACATTTTATCCTCCTCCCTCAAGCAACCTTTTAAAACATTAAAATTTATGCAAACAATCTAAGCTAAAAATTACTTCCTACCGTTTGCAACTCCCTGGAAACGGCGCCAAAATGTTGTGCTATTTATATGTCTAATATAATGCACTCATTAATTATCAATCCGGGATTCATAATCAACAGAGTTACAAGACACTAGTAAGAAAGGTAATTCCTAATGTCACGAGTATAGAATCAAACTAGGTTATGTATGTTGGAAACAAATCAAAATAGCAAACTACAATGCACTTTGGTTGTCCTTCACGGAGAGGCTATCTATTCCATTATGGCACATGCAAGTATGAGATGGAATTGGTTTGATAGATCAACTCTGATGTCTGACCCAGAAAACTAATTATGCAATCCACACTTTCTGAAAGGAAATCACACATCAATCAACATAGCATGGGTAGTTCAATAGTCAATATGTTGGTTCTTCTATGGTTCACAATGAACTTCACTAGTTCTTATCCAAGTAGTTTTGACTATTGCTGCCAACAGCTATGATCACTCAAGGAAATCAAACTCATGAGAACAGAAACAGAGTATATGAAAAAATAGAGTAATTAAAGATCTCTAAGCAATTATAGAATGGAAATCTTAATCTAAGCTACCGTTATCATATAACGAAGTTAAAGCTTTAGCTAATTCAATGTTTATACTACTGAAAACAAACATTAATGCTAATCTACGAAGAGGCTGGCCTTTGTTGGGCGGTGGGCCCTTGCCGCTTCAACAGGTCAGTTGTTGAAGTCTACAGGAAGCTTTCTTTTAACACACACATTAATCTCACTCACACTTCAAAACATAAAATCAAAACTCTCTTTAACAACTCAACTCATTCTTAATCATAGATAATCAAAATATGGAAATAAAATAACATTCCATTAATCTTCACTCATAAATGTTTTGTATTATCATACGCTGCTTACATATTGATGATATGCCAACTCTCCTACCCTTCTACCATCCTTGCCACGACTATTTAATAGTCTGAATCGTGAAACACAAGGAGGCGAAGTGATTTGCAAATCAATCAGTTGTTAAGTTTAATCATTCGGTTACATCTTCAGCTTCATCCTCATGACACGAATGCATGAGGATGAGGCAATTAACAAACCGTTCTTATCATAGCCTTGCTAAACAAATAGACGTCCACCAATTGAATTAGGAGAGATCTGGCACTTAGCTTAGTGCATTAGGCTCTTCCATATCAGTACCGGATCGTAACAGGCAGATGGTACCAGATCACGACATGGTGCAAAAGGTGGTACCGAATCATGACAGAGCATGGTCGTTGGTATCAGATCATAACAGAGTGTGTTCGTTGGTACCGGATCAAAACAGGTAAGATTTAGTATTGGACGTGTTTGGTACCGGATCAAACAACAACAATCTTGGTGCGCAGGTACCGGATTATGACAGAGATGGTACAGGAATGCTAGACATCTAGGGGTCAAAGATTCACATATGACAAATCGAGCATTAGTACATGAAATATTTAATTCCTTAACTCAATAAACCACAAAATACATGAATTAACCATACTTTACCTTATGACCTTATTACTGGCAATTGGTAGCGTTCTTGTCATTCACTCAAGCTTTAGGTAGGCCAAAAAGGTATAGGTGAAGAGTATAATAGGGTAATGGGAATGTCAATTTCGGGTCTCAACAATCATCAATTTGAACGAATTGATTTTCTTGTCATTTGCTTCATATAAGAGATTGATGATCTCTTTTAGCTTATCAACCATTGTTTTTGTGCCATCATAGAATATAAGGATGTCATATACAAAAAGTAAATGGAAAACATTACAAGTGTTGCCTACATAATTACCTTTAAAATTACCACTTGTTGAGGCCGCCTTTAGGGATTTGTTCATCCCTTCTACTACTAGTAGAAAAATAAGTGGGGATAGTGGGCATCCCTGCCTAATTCCTCTTTCTAGAATAAAGGGGATGTGTCCCCACTTATTAGGATTGCAAAAGAGACCAAACTGATACAACTAATAATCCACATGACAAATTGATGACATAAACCCAAATGGATAAGAATTACTCTTAGGAATATCCAACTCACCCTATTGAAAGATTTGGAAATGTCTACTTTTACATGCATTGCTCTTAAGTTCTTTGTCTTTATCAAATGGATTCCTTCTTGAGAAACCCCCACTACCTCATGAATTTGACACCTTTCCAAGAATATAAACTACTTAGGGGATTTCTAATGAGAAAAGATTATTTTCATCCTTCTTGAGATAATCTTTTAATTTATTTTGTAAATACAATTGCAAAGGGAATTTGGATGGAAGTTTTCAAAACATGAGGTATTGTCAAATTTGAGAAGCAGTGCAATGAAGGTTCTGTTGAAGGATGCTAAGATTTTCCCCATGGTTCTTGAGGCCTTTATTACTCTTCTTAAGCCTTCTTCAATAAAATCATAACAACTCAAGAAGAATTCCATGAGGCAATATAGCCTAGGGATTTTGTCTTTTTGGAAGCTTTGAAGGGTCTCAAGCAGTTATTATTTTCAACTTCCACCATAAGAGCTTGATTATCCTCTCGATCAAAAAATATAGGAAATTAACTTGATAATTTGATTATAACTACAATGGTTACATGAGAATCGTATTTGAAAATAAACTGGAAGTAATTTACCACTTCATTTTCTATTTCAAGGAAGTTTGTTGCCCAATCTCCATTATATTTCTCTATCTTCCAAACATAACTAATATTTTTCTTGTAATTGGTGAATATGTGAAAAAAAATTGGTGTTTTCGTTGCCCTCCTAAGGACAAATTTCCCTACTATTCAATTTCCATTTTTTTTCTCTCTCTAGAAGAATTTTTCTCCTTTTATGCTCAAGTTGATTTAACTCATTTTTTTGGCTTTCTGTCAAAAAATCAAAACCTTCCTTATTGTATTTTAAGGCTAGAAGCTTCTCTACCTCATTTAAGGTCTTGCCATCCTTCTCTTTTTTTTTCCTTGGACCATTTGATTGCTACATGTTTTTCAATTTAAATTTTTGATGGAATTGGATTTGAGTTGATTAATTTAAGGAGTCATCAAAGGGCTTCCAAGAATCTTTAATTGTATTCACAAATTCACCATCCTTCATCCATTCAAGGTTCATCTTGAAAGGGTTGGGTTGCTTCCCATGGGTAGGGGTCACTTCCAAAATTACAAGGTTATAATTCGATTCCCCACCTATGGAGACAAAATGGATAATTTGAATAACTTCATCAAGGAAATCTTCTGATACTAAGAAAAGATCCAATCTCTTAGTTATTCTAGCCTCTCCCATCCTCCTATTTCTCCACATTGGGGTGAGTTTGACTGGTTTTAAATCTACCAATGCTACCCTTTCCAAACTACTTATGAACAATCCTACTAAAATATCGAGTACCTTGAGAGAAATTCGAATCTCCTCTGATTATCACCAAAACCTTTTGTAACCATGTATAATTGAAGAAATTTTCCTAGTATCCTAGCCTATCAGAGTAGGGGTCGTAAATATTCAAGCAAGTAATTTTTTTCCTAGTGTTTAGAGAGAAAAGAGAGGTCCCTATCCTGATGAAAATACCTAAGAGTTAGAATAGGAGAACAACTTTATTTCCAACTCATTAAATTCCATTGGATCTTCCTATAGAATCAATGAAACTAAATTTCAACCCCCTTAAAAGCTTGGATAAATCTTGAACAACCTTCTCTTTGTCTATCATCAGTTCTTGTAAGAAGATGATAGATGGATTACTAACTTCAATTAACCTTTTAATAGCCAATTTATTTGAGGAATTGGCCATTCCTTTATATTTCAGGGTTAGGAAGATCATCTGRAACCATATCTAGGTGCATTTTATCTAAGAGCCTCTATCTGGGATAGTTGCCTTCCAATTTTAACTTTGAAATTTTCTTTTTTAGAGCCAATGATAGAAAWRTTTTCTACCCCTTTGAKTTGCTTTGAGATATTTATCATATAAGAACCCTATACCTTCAACAATACCACTAGAAAAAAGAGATGTTCCCTTATTCCTTGGTTTGAGGTTGTACTTGATAGTCTTAGAGACTTGGGAGTCACTATGAGAATCTRCTTCAGTTGTCTTCCCTTTTATAATTTTTTGGATAGATGGATACAATAGATTGATTCCCTCCTAATCCATATAGAGGGATGATATGGGGAGGTCRGAGAATAGATATTATTGAAATGCTAGGAAGTAATTCATTGGATTGATCCTTAGTTATGTTTTCTAAGCGTACCTCCCAAGACTTGAAGAGAAAGTTATCATATTTGATTTCAATAATATGGGAGGAGGAGAATTTTTCTTACCTGATTCTTGTGAGAGATCAATCTCATTCTTTTGTTCCAAGAGATGCATCTCTTGCTGACCATTTACCTCTTTGTCTATGTTATTGACATAGAATTTTCTTCACAAGAATTTTTTAGGGTTCTTGTAGAGGGGATATTCAATGGTGCAGTTTGGTCCAAATATTTGTTTCCTTGAATATCCTTATGAACCCATATATTCCTTATATTTTGGAGATGCATTCCTTAGCCAGACTCCCATATTCATGTCACTGGATGTATCTGAATGAAATTCCTTCATAGTCAAGGATTTGGTAGAAAATTGTAGGTATGTTTTTAATAATAATGGAAAGTTGTAGTTATCCAAACCTTTGGAAATTTCCAACCCAACCAAAATCCTATCCATCCCCATATAACCAAAGTCTTGATAAGAATTTTCTACTTCATAGAAAAGAGATAATTCATTTATAATTTCCTTAAATACCCTCTTAAACCATAGAATTAAGGGAATCCATAGTAGTTTGACCTATGTCAGAACAAAATCGAGGTGAGATGAGCAGGCATCAAAATCCAAATTCCATGTTTTGAGGAATAGGGGTTGCGAGCCCCACTTCCATATTTTTGGAAGAATCTTGTCTATGTCTATTGTGGTCTTGAGATTCCCAACCAACTAACCCTTCACTAGAACCATGCTATGGAGGGGGGGACCCAAAAGAGCCCCAAAATTTTCCAACATCTAGGATTTTAGGGTATCTCCACCCATACTTTTGCTAAGGAACTAACCTAAGATGGCTTTTTTGTCCGAGTTCATATGTCATGCATCTTGATATTGTCCCCCAAAAACAAATTGATCACCTCCTATTGGAGGTTAATGCATTTCTGTTATTTCCTTAGATTCCCTAGTCCTCCTAGTACCAAACCTTCATGATCATAAGTCTTAGACTCATACGGGAGAGTGCCACACATAAGATCATCAGTTAGCATTGTACCGAATCTATGTTCTAGAATGATCCAGATTTATGAGCGAAATAAAATGAATAACAGACTAAATACAATGACACAGAGATATAGAGAACAACAACAGATATCTAGTGAATAATAACTTCTATTGAATAAATAAAATAGGTTGAAACTGTAAAACTGCTCGAATGGCGGTAGTTATCTCTGAGAAGAGATGTGGTTGTTATGTGCATCAGTCTGAGAAAAATGATCATAATGAGGCTCCAAGGGTCTTTTTACATTACTCATGAATGCCAAAACCCTAGACATCAAAAAACCTAACCCTAGGAGATGAAACGCCAAAAGTTATGTGGGCCCCGATGGGTAAGTTGGTACCTCAACTTCCCAGGGTCCTAAATTTTGCATACGACATTTGTTTTAGGCACGTGACAGCCCATTGGAAAGGTCTTTTCAAGAAATACACATTATGTCATCAAAATCTAACTCTATCTACAGTTTGAGTGTGGCAAGCAAAAAAACACCATTGTTTAGGGTCCCAAAACGACCTTGGAAATATAGAAATATGTACTGACACGAAAACTTCCAAAACAATCCTTTTGGATTAGGTGGGAAGCCACCAATATCCACCTAGAAGCTATGTAGGGCTTCAGACGGCCTAGAAAGTGTAGAACCCACAATTACAAAGAATTACAGAAGAACGTGTTGAGCTAAAATTGTCAAAAGGAGCCAGTTGGAATAGGTGGGTGGCCACCAATATCCACCTGGATCAGTCCTCCCCCCTTAGGAAGCAATGGTCTCCATTACATTGAGATCCCCCCATTAGGTGAGGAAAGTTCTGTTGAATTTGGCCATGGGCGAGCCATTTGCCTTGGTCCAGGAGCTGCCCTGTCCTGACAACCTGATAAAGTTGGATCCTCTGTTGGTGAGTGCCCTTGACCTGTATGTCCACTATTTGATCATTGGATGCATGTTCCATGTAGTCAGGGTTGATTTATGTTGGTTTCAATTGTTCTGTGATCTCTGAGGTGTCTAATAATGGTGGAAAATATGGCAGGAGGAGGTCCACATTGAACA
Organism: Picea sitchensis; assembly: GCA_010110895.2. Classification (NCBI taxonomy): domain Eukaryota; kingdom Viridiplantae; phylum Streptophyta; class Pinopsida; order Pinales; family Pinaceae; genus Picea; species Picea sitchensis. The sequence goes on along the minus strand of SNQJ01S0022062.1, from coordinate 37,134 downwards.
ATGGGTGCAAGCCAAGGAAGGGGGGAATGTTGAGCTCAAAAGGATTGTCTCCCATAGCCTTGGTGATAGTGTAAGGCCCATAACAAAGTGGAAAAATCTTTCGATGGGGCCCTGTAAAGCGTTCTTTCTRCAAATATRACCAAACCTTGTCTCCCACCTAAAACTTGTGCGCTACCCGATGTTGATCATGGCGTTGCTTGTACTTAGAATTGGATTTTTGAAAAATCTCATGGAATTGTTGGTGGATGTGTTGAATCTKCTCAACGAATCYGGTGGCTTTGTCGGCCTCAGACTGAACATGGGAAGAATCTTTCTGTGTGGTTGCAAGAGGTAGTGCAACATCACTGGGACCCAAGGGTTGGAATCCCAGCGCCACCTGAAAGGGGCTATGGCTAGTGGAKATATGAAGAGCCCTATTGTAGTTGTGTTGAGCATAGGGAAGACTCTCATCCCATGTACATAGATGCTTAGAGTTATACATGCACAAGATGTGCAYAATCATATGATTGAAGACCTCTGTTTGGCCATCRGTTTGAGGGTGGAAGGCAATGGATTTAGTGAGCTTAGTGTCCAACAATGACCAAAGACTCGACCAAAATGTGCTAAGGAACTTGTTGTCCTGATTGGAGATGATGGTTTGTGGCATCCCAAAATGGACACACACTCGTTCAAAGAAGAGCATGGCAGTATCTGCCACTGTGATTCTCTTCTTTCAAGCTGTGAGAATGGCCATCTTTGAAAATCGATCAACCGCCACAAATATGCAATCATTGACTTGCTTGGTGGATGGAAGACTAGACATGTAATCCATCGATATGGATTCTCAAGGCCTCTCAAGAGTAGGAAGAGGGGATTATAAGCCTTACTTTTTGATGGTTGGCTTGGCAATGGTACAGGCAGTGCAAGATCTGATATACATGTTGATGTCTTGTCGAATTTTTGGCCAATAAAAATGTTTCTGTAGAACGACCATAGTTTTCGCCATGCCAAAATGTCCTTCCATCCGACTATATTGAACCTCCCAAATCATCTTTGCACGCTCGCTTGAAGGAACACAGAGATGGCCCAGATAGCATAAAATTACATCTTGAATGTGAAAATCGGTGGCATTCGCGCCTGTACCCAAGATATGATAGGTGGTGACGAATTTAGGATCTCCCTGATAAAGCTGGGGCCATTCAGATGCCTCATGTCCATAGGAATGGAGCATGATGGTGAGTGCAGTTATGGGAGGTTGAATGAGGCATTAAATGACACGATTTGTGCTCCCTGTCTTATACTTGATGTTGAGATGGAACTGCTACAGTTATGTGGAACACTTTTGATAGTGGTCATTTTGCAACTTCCCTTGTGTCTATATGAACTGCAGAGGCTTGTAATTAGTGTGGATGATTGTCTCCTTGCCCAAAATGTAATGTTTCCATTGACGACGGGCTTGCACAATGGAATACATTTCCTTGTCATAGGTGGGATATTTTCGAAAGGTATCTTAGAGTGTCTCACTATGGTACGCTATTGGATGACCATGTTGAGTGAGAAATGTCAGATGTATCAGTCTCAATCTCGAATGGTTGTTGCAAATCAGGTAAGGGGAGTATTGGAGCTTATCACAAATGATACTTTAGATAATAAAATGCTCATTGTTGTGCCTTCCCCCATGCGAAATTTTCCCTTCCACCACCCTTGGTCACTTGGTTGAGGGCCCATGCAATATGGGAGAATCCCAACACGAACCATCGACAACAGTTGGTAAGTCCCAAAAATCTCTTAAGCTCGATTAGTGTGGTCGGGGCTGACCAATCATGGATGACTTGGATCTTAGCTAGATCCACATGTACCCCATGCTCATCAACAATGTATCTCAAGTATTGGATCTTGTTCATGCCAAAGGAGAATTTTTCGAAGTTTGCATATAGCTTGTGTTGTCGCAGAGTGCTCAAAACCTGTTGAATATGCTGCATGTGCTCCTCCCAAGTTCTGTTGAAGATGAGGATGTCATCCATATATACCACCACAAAAGAGTTGGTGAAGGGTCTCAATACATCATCCATCAACCTTGTGAAAGTGGTTGGTGCATTTGTTAAGCCAAAGGCATGACCAACCATTCAAAGAGACCTTCTTTAGATTTGAAAGTTGTCTTCCATACATCAGTCGGTTCGATGGGAACTTGGTGGTAGCCAGACTTTAGGTCAATCTTGCTGAATAAATTCTCCCCCTTGAGTTGGTAAAGAAGGTCATCAATTCGGGGAATTGGGTACCCATTCCTGACTGTGATTTTGTTTAATGCTCTGTAATCAATGCAGAGCCGCCAAGTCCTATATTTCTTCTACACCATTATAATCGGGCTTCCGCAAGGGGAGGAGTTGGTTCTAGTGTGCCCCTTTTGAAGCAAATCTTGGTTTTGATGCTTGATTTCATCATTTTCCATCAACGAGCGATGATAGACTGGTCCATTAGGAAGAGGTGCATCGGGGGTTAGATAAATTGAATGCATGACTTGGCATTGAGTCGATACCCCGGTGGGTGAGGAGAAGTTGTCTCTGTACTCTTCCACGATCCCGTCCACTTTCTTCTGCTGCAAAGAGAGGATTTGTGTAGAGGCCACAGATGTGGCAGCAACCTTCTACTTACTATGAGCACAGATCACAAAGAAGATGAACTTGTCGGTCTATGAAATGACCTTACTACATTGCTTAACAGAGATTAAAGAAATAGCGATAGGCGACGCTACCTCTCATATCCTGTACAATTGTCTACCCAAAGTAATAATAACACTACAGGGTCTAGACTCATACACAACATGTCGCTTCCACAAATATGGTTGTCCTAAAATAACATCACAAACTTCAAGGGGAGAAATATCACACAATACCTCATCTTTGAAGGGCTTGATGTCGTAGGTCAGATGACATTGTTGGCTGACACATAGATCTCTTACTTAGCGAAGCCATCCAATGGTGTAGGGATGTGGGTACGGTGTCATCAATAGGTATAACCGCTTGACGACCTCTGCTGAGGTCAGTTTCTTTTGAATGCCTCTATCGAAAATGAAATGAAATGGATACCCCTTTATGCACATCTGTGAGTGAAATATGTGTTCCCTTTCCTCTGGTTCTTCTGGTTCACTTGGCTGGACTTTGGTGGTAGCGACAGTGGTGTTGGGTTCGACATCGATAATCTGCTTCCCTCCTTCTAGATTTGATTCAGAGTCAGAATCTACCTCTGACTCAGGAGCTTTCAGCTCAACCACCAATGACTACTTGGAGCGACATTCTTCGGTGTTGTGACAAGGGGATTTATGGTATTCACACCACTTTCATGTGTCCTTATTCGACTTCTCATTACCCTTCTTGTGTTACGGCTTGGACTGGTTGTCCTGAGAGTGGATATATTTGCTATGTCTCTTGTTTTGTGGGTTGGGCCACCTTTTCCCTACTTCAACTGCGAGGAGTTTGTAGATCCAAACTCTCGCCTCTTCTGCTTAAAGTTTTGCTCGATCTTGATAGCATATCTATAAGTCGTGCCTAATGATGCAATGTACATAAACTCCATTTATGTTTGAATGTATCTATGCAAACAACCACGGTATTTGAGCACCAAATGTCGTTCAGAGTCTTTGATGCCCAATTTGGTGCGTAGGGTATGGAAAATATTGGTGAAATATGGTACTATCTGGTCCCTTTCCTGACGTAGTGTGGTCCATCTTGTGTACTGGTTCTCATAGATTCCAATAGGGTAGTATTGGTCTTTAATGGCATCCCTGAAGGAATCCCATGTGGGGGAGACCACAAATATTTCATATTCCTCTATGGCCCTTTGCTAAGAGTAAGTATCCCACCAATATTTAACATGGGGGACGACCTTGAGAAGTGCAAAAGTAATATTTTCCTTGTCGAAAAAATTGTGGCCCGAAAAGTACCCTTCGAGTAGATTCAACCATTTATCTACAACATCTGCATCTATTAGTCCTTCAAATAATGGAATATAAAAATTTACTTGTACCTTGAAGGGGGTTGCATGGCCACTTTATGAAGATGCATCTCTTGTGGGCAGTTGTTGAAGGATCTGTGCAAAGTTGTCCATCATTTCGTTCCTTTGTCGCACAAGGGATTCCTCGAGAAACATTTTAAAAGGATCTCCTCCTCCATAATCTTTCTTCTTGTCCCCCATGGGTTTTTTTCGGGCTCAACATGACCAATATTGCAAATGTTCGACTAGTTTGAGTTCCAACTTCTTGCACCTAGATCTTGTCGGGGACATGCACAAGAAAAAAAATGAAGAGTAGATTGTTCTGATACCATTGATCCAGATTTATGAGTAGAACAAAATGAATAACATAATGAATACAATAACATAGAGATACAGAGAACAACAACATATATTCGGTGAAAAATAACTTCTATTGAATAAATAAAATAGGTTGAAACTGTAAAATTGCAGAACTAAAAACAACTTGCTCGAATGGTGGTAGTTATCTCTGATAAGAGATGTGGATGCTACGTGCATCCATCTGAGAAGAATGATTACAATGACTCTCTAGAGGAATTTTTACTTTACTCATGAATTCCAAAACCCTAGACATCCAAAAACCTAACCCTGGGAGATGAAACACCAAAAGTTATGTAGGCCCTGATGGGTAAGTTGGTACCTCAACTTCCTGGGGTCATAACTTTTGCATACGACCTCCATTTTAGGAGTGTGATAGCTCGTTGGAAAGGTATTTTTGAGAAGTACACATTATTACATCAAAATTTGACTTAGTCTACATTTTGACTGTGGCAAGCCAAAAAAAACATTATTTAGGCCCCAAAACGGCCCTGGAAATACAAAAAGATGTACTGACATAAAAACTTCCAAAACAGGCCAGTTGGATTAGGTGGGAGGCCACCAATATCCACCTAGAAACTGTGTAGGGATTTAGACAACCTCGAAAGTGTATAACCCACAATTACAAAGAATTACGTAAGAACGTGTTGAAGTAAAATTGTCAAAAGGAGCCAGTTGGAATAGGTGGGTGGCCACCAATATCCACTTGGATCATAGAAAGTCTCCCCCCGCATCATTTATGCCATAGTACGAAGAACCAAGTGAGCCAAACAACAAGTCCAATGGAACTAAATCAAGTCGATTGAAAGCGTGGGGTAAATTTGCTTGTGTCAGGGGTAGATCTATAATGGTTTGTATGTAGAGAATAAACCCCTTGAGTCGCCAAATATTTCATAAGGAACTTTCTTGGAACCATTCATGATCCTTCTAGATTGACTAACGAGATTGATTTGACCAATCCTGACAACATTTCACACGAAGATGATAGGTTAGATATTTGGTTGTCTTTATGAGTTCTCACTACTTCTCCTAGAATGGCTACTGTCTTCTCTTCTAGTGGTTAGTATCTTGTCTTCATAGGCCAAATGAAAGGGATTAGAGACTGCAAGTGTTATCCACTATATTGAACTAGATTTTTTGGCCCCTCTAGTGGATCATCAGAAAAATCAAAGAAATCTTGTTCCATAATTATTCTTCACAGATTCAAACCTGCAAGAATCCCTAACTCGAAATACCTAGGTCAAAAACCCTTAGGCCTATGAAAAACCCTCGTTACAAGTCCAAAATTGCCAACACTCCATCTCCAATTTCTCTAGTTTAACCTCACAACAAGAAGTAAGAATTTTCCTTTAACCTTGTACTTTCAACCCAGCTCTTCAATATTTTAGGTATAGAATTATCGACTCGCCATCTTCACCACATGGAACCTTTGCTAACTCCCTTCCATTACAACCTATTATAATACCTTTTCTATATCTTAAGCCCTTTTTGCTTATTGAGAACATATTCATTGGATGCATTGAAGTCAAATATTCGACAAAAACATAAACGATCGAATGTGATTATGGAAGCCAACATGCATATTAAATTGGGCGGCCCATACAAAATTTAAATATATCGATTTGCAACATTGATACACATGTCCACTGGTTAAGGCTAGAAGTATTCAAACATTGTCATCGACATATCGATAATTGGTTGGTAATCTTCGGTATATGTAGTGTTGTGGATTTGTAATTAAAACCACATATCTATTAGACAGTCCTGGTAGACCCCCGAAAACCATCCCCAAAATTAGGTATCTTACTTGGTCAGATGGAGYTGGACTATCATGATCAACTAAGGAGAAGGATGAGGATGTTGATCGATGTAGTCTCATCCAAATACCATCCCATTGTTAATTGTTACTTCTGCCTATATTATAATTAAAAATACCACTTGTCTTATAAATCTCGACCAATACAATACTAGAATCATAAGGTAGTCATGCAATCCAAGGTTTAAAGCGACGTGGTAAGTAACCAAGCGATCTACCAGTGATTTCTATTGAGGTTACCATTGCAAAAACCTCATTGTTTCCTCTATGTAATGAGTGGACACTAATAAAATCAAAAGCATGTCCTTATCTCTTTGCAACACAAACTGACCACCCTACCAATGACATAAGTTTGATTACAATCAACTCGTATTCTTTTTCATATTGTAGAGAATGGATTTTTCATTTCCATCAAGTCATCAATGATTTGTATTATATTTTGTATATACATATCTAAAAAGACTAGAAATATTTATATTTTGTAAATCTTCAATCCCATTGAAGAAGATCAATGCAAATAACACTGTAACAAAAATGCTTACAATTTTTAAAAAGAATATAAATTAATTTTTAAAGAATATAAGAGAAAATTATGTCATTTTATATTTTCTTTTAATAAGTGAAAATAATTTTAATTTTTTACCTGCCAACCACCATGATGGCATCTCGATGTTACTTTACACTTGTTAAGTCTTCAAAAATATTAAAAAAAATTAATTACCCATAAACAATAATGTGAATTTGAACTAAGCCCATGGAAATTTTTTATAATTCATTTTATACAGAAATCAATTTGACACTTTATAGGAAATATTGTCAACACCTAAAGAAAATCATTAAAATAGTTATTATCTTGTGCAAGTTATTAATATGAAATTCATTATTTCAAGTTTCTTTACCTATCTTGCAACTGTGGCAAGTAAAGTCATTATTTCAAGTTTCTTTACCTATCTTGCAAATGTGGCAAGTAATGTTACTATGAAGACTTGTTTTATCAAGAATGTTACCATGGAGATTTGTTTTATCAATTATAGGTATTACACCAATTTTCCCAATCTTCATAGGCGCACCCTTTATTGAATAGATTAGATACATGGTTCATTTTCCCACATTAGCTTTGTTTTGTTATGGCCATGTAAGTAAACATGTTTCTTTACCTATCTTGCAATCGTGGCAAGTAATGTTACTATGAAGACTTGTTTTATCATTTATATGTATTACACCCATTTTTCCATATTCATAGGCGCACCCCTTTATTGGATAGATTAGATACATGGTTCATTTTCCCCACATTAGCTTTGCTTTGTTATAGTCATGTAAGTAAAAATTTAAGTCCAACAACCATACATAATACATTGGCGATGGAGTGGATCTCAAGGCACTAGAGGAGAATGAAAGGTTTAAGAGAGTTCATGTAAGATGTGAAGTGGTTAAGAGAGTTATTTAGCTTTAACTTTCAATCTTAATAATATTTTATTTTTTTACTTTTAATCTTAATAATATTTTATTTTTTTAATATTATATATTTTTTTATTAATATTCTCTCCCACCCGAAGAGAATGAAAGCACCCGAAGAGAATGAAAGGTTTAAAAGAATTCGTGTAAGATGTAAAGTGGTTAAAAGAGTTATTTAGCTTCCACTTTCAATCTTAACAATATTTATTTTTTTTACTTTCAATCTTAATAATATTTTATTTTTTTAATAATTTTTAAGAGAGACTTATTAGTATTTAGTATTTGTTAAAGTACGTACTCATAATTTTAAGAAAGAATTATTAGTATTTGTTAAAGTAGCTACTATACTTTGATTCAAAAATGTTTGACTTTATATTAATATATTATATTATATTTGTAATATTTAAAAAAATTATTCAATGATATTTTGTTAAATTGTTTTATTATTTTTTTTGAAAATAAAAAGTTTTATTTTTAATTTTATCATTTTAATTTTATATTCGTCTAAATTTTTCATGAAAATTAATTACATGGGATGTATTTTAATATCTCGATTGTATTTATTAAAATGCAAAATCAATTTTTAAAAGATAAATATAAAAATTATATAATGGTATGCACTTGTTATTATTAAATTTTATAATACTTTGTTTAATTCTAAATAAGTAAACTCTTATGCAGTAAAATTATGTTGAATCAATGTTTTCAATGCTTCTTAGTACTTGTGTCATGCATTGACAATGGTGAAGGATATGGTGGCAATGGATTTCGAGGGAAAATCCTTCTACAACTTCTTGTTTCTCACTTGAGATTAGATTACTTCTTCAACCACATTCTTTTAAGGCTCATTCTCCTTGGTTGTGTCATTTCTAGGTGCTATGTGATGCTTATTCTACCCTAATTCAGTGGAGAAGATGAGGAGCGTTGGCCACAACCCACCTCACCTCACTGGGTTAGGTGATGGGGGAGGCCTCAAACCCTTCCACTCCTAGTTGAAGGCTTGCTCGTACCCCATATTCCTTCCTATTCATTAGGAGTTGACTAAATGCAATCGTACCCCATATTCCTTCCTATTCATTAGGAGTTGACTAAATGCAACCATTTGAGTGTTGATTCAATGGGTGTTGGTGACTATGTAGCTAGACAAGATGGTGGCTATCGAACATATAGCTCTGCATTTTGATTATATTCACATATAGATATGATTCAAATTCAAACACTAGGATTCCATTACTTTGTCTCGGGAGCAAAGAAGTGCTTAAGGAAAGAACCATTCTTTGATTACTTCTTCTCATTGCTTGGGAAAATGCTTGATTATTTCTTCTTTAGCAAGCCAACCCACAATGGACACACTACCAATAATTGTATATACAATAAGGTATAGGTATGCTAAAAGGTAACAACCTAAAGTAATGTTATGAGTGGACCATACTTTTAATAATCACCATACAATCAATCAATAGAGACCATGCTTTTCCGATACCATCTTAATACACAAGTCAACTAGTGGCTTAGGGTGGGGTTAGGGATGGTTCCTGTCTTGATCAAGCAACTCTAAATATACTTATTTGTATCAATAAACATAATATGTGTTTAATGGATTAGTTAATGGCATGAGTTGTTATGGGGTTAAATCCAATATTGAATATATATGAAGAGGGGTGAGATGGTATATGCTCCACATATGAGTCTGGATCCAAAAATGGGTGAACTGGGTAAGGATATGGCCCTTGAGTTTCCTTTGGAACAATATAAAATATATGTTATTTATTCCCTTAGTTATTTCTTCAAGAAAAAAAAAAGTGAGTTCCTTAGTGAAGCATAATGTTTTTTCCCGTTGAAAATAGAAAATACAAGAATTGTAGATTTCATTTACCTAAAACATTTAATAAATACATCTACGACTCATTGGAAATGGTCTGTGCTATAGTAACATCCACCTTGATTTTATTAAATTTACATCATTCTTGTAAATCAAGCTCGTGTATAAAGGCATGTCGATATTTCTTTTTTCTTATAGCAACAACTACAAATTGAACCATACCAGTGACGAGGTTGCCTCTAGGAAGCTTCTGTCTATAGAATGGAGTTCCATACAAAAATAAAATAGTGAAAATAACCATGGTCACTGTAATGATATCAAATTCAAACCCCTAGCTTTTTTCTTCCTTGTTGAACTGGTCTACACCAAATGGTTCCAAATATGGTTTGTGTCCACCAATCCCAAAGTATTATCAAATACAAAGCCAAGAAAAAAACATCATTATTCGGCTTTAGGGTTGGGAGAGACATTGATAATGTCAGTAAAACTAATCCCTAAAATAAATATTTACTTAGAGTCAAAGAAGTTGATAAATTATAGGAAATTATTGTATATATGCTCGCAAGAATTGATAGTTAAATGTATAATTTTCAGGCTTTTAGGCTCACTAGGACATGAATTGTTGAGAAATTTAGGATGATCCTATATCATCCATAGTAAACTTCTTATATGAACCCCCTTATAAGAGGCATAAGACACATTGTCATACTCATCTAGTATTTCACTTTTGTAAAAGTAGTTGCATTCCCTTCATTCAACACAATTATTAAATAGTCGATCATGTTTAATGTAATCGTGATGCAACAATGACAATTCACTTGTTTTTAAGCAACATTGTTGTCCTATCATTGGTAAAACAAGACCAATGACAACTCACTTGATTCATGCGTGAAGTATTCCATTCTCTTTAGAGAAGCACAACAACACTTAGAGTCATCACACTATGGTTCTATCCTTAGTATCTCACTCCCACTCACATCTCTAAGATTCCAGCCCACTAGCCATTATATAGAGGATGAAAATGGTCAGAAGGGGGTTTGGAGTCATTTCACTTAAAGGCACATTGCAATAGATACATGAGGGAAAGTAGTAGGGTCAAATAACGGGGATGTAGATATTGAGCCTATTTAGTCCAATATCAACATTGTTCGTCTTAGACATTTCCAAAGCTTGACCGAGAATCAAACACATCACTATCCATGAATAATTTGAAATTTTGGTTATGATGACATGCATGCTGAGGAGTCTATGGTATCACTTATGGATTATCTTTGCTCATTCCAAATATCAACTAGAAGAATTTGCATGCGAAGCAACCTTGCTTCCTTGTGAACCAAACTTAAGTGCATGTGTTAGTAGATCATTGAGTTTTTTTATATCCTCTAATCATAATTCCATTTCCATATCTAAATCTAGAAACAAGAGAAGCATATCCAATAGCAGTTGATCTGAAAAAAGGAAATGATAAATTTGAAGGCCAAGGAGGGACAATTAGTGTAGGCAAGTGCAATTGAAGTGACATTATATACATGTTTTCGTACTGTTTCTATTTTATTTTGAACTTACATGTTATGTAAATGTCATATGCTTGTAATGACTCCAACACAAATGCTCAACCTTATGCTTTGTGTTGGTTATTATTCCATGTTTTGCCTTCAAAACCCAATAACCTAACACAAAGAAATTGTTTAGCCTTGTGCTTTGCTTTGGATATTATTTCATGCTCAACCCTTAAAACTGAATGCACCAAACTACTCTTAAAGTAAATATCCCAATTAAAAAAATTAAACAACTAAACATATTGAATACGAGTATGATGATTGCCACTAGGCTATGAATTTATTGTCCAATGCATATTTATATTAAGTTTCATATTGTGTAATGAAACATCCCATTAACAAGTACTTGCAACTTTGCCGCTATTTATCTTATTTTATTTGTAAAATGAGGTGTTAATATTACCCCAATAAAATTGAATTCTTATTAATATATGCAAATAAGTTTGCCCCATTTGCAAAATGGGGTGATAATATTACCCCAATAAAATTGAATTCATGTTAATATATGTAAATGAGTTGGTTTTGATATTAGAAAAAGTTTCAACATCTAATTTCAACACAGATTCACTTCCCTATTAATTAACAACATAATAATAATAACAAATTCCATGACATCTTGGATTGAATAAGGTTTTAAGTTGATATCGTAACTTTAATTTTAAATGATATTTTGTAAGTTATATATAAGCTTTAAAATCTATAGTGGAATGTGGATTTGTTATGTTTACAATTGAATTAGTTGGAACAAACACATAAGCACCTCTCTTCTAAGATAATATGCAGTAGGGAATGATGCATAGTGTGGAGCAATTTAGGGTTGTAAAGATAGATAAGAGTGGCCATTTGAAACCATCTTATCAATGATTGAATTTGAAGGAGTATTTTTAATTTCAAGTTGAAGGGTATGTATTGAATGATGCATAATGTGGAGCAATTTAGGGTTGTAAAGATAGATAAGAGTCACCATTTGAAACCATCCTATCAATGATTGAATTTGGAGTATTTTTAATTTCAAGTTGAAGGGTATGTATTTATCTAACATTTTCGTAACAAAAAATTGTGTTTCAACTTACAAAGTATACGCTTTATAAAAAAATGTATAATAAAATATTGTCCTTCCAATTTTTTCCAATGTTAAAAATAACCAATCATGAAATAAATAAATTATAATTTCAAATAACTTAATAATAAGCATATTTTGTAATTTCAGAAGTAAACTTGTGATAGGTTATACATATATTAAAATTACATCATTTTCATAGAAACTAAGACACTTTTGTCTTCTTCAAGAAACTTGAAAGTGTTAAAAATGACAATATAAAGCACCCATACAAAATGTTAGAGTCAAACATTTTTGTGGGAACCCACATAACAGAGGATTTTCTCCATGTATCTATTTGATGCTTGAGGGATACATCTTGGAGTCATATCTTAAGCATATCACAAATATGTTTAACCATGGGAGTCAACGTCCTTTAAAGTCCCAAGCACATTTGGTATGTTCATTGTTAATATCATTATAAAAGAAGAACTTGTAGTAAACATTGAAACCTTTGTTGAAGGGTTATAATTTTATCAAAACACTATAAGAGCCATGAAGAGAACCCGCTTTCTTTATAGGTCTCTAGGAACATGCAAAACTAGCACGATTGCATCTGTTGCTTAATATTTAGGTTAAGATGTCTATAATTTGGAGCTTCCCAAGATTCGTACAAGCACAAAGAAAAAGGACATTATTCATCAAGACCAACAAGTATGTTATTCTTACGGAGGATATTGATTGTTCACTTATCTCTCAAAAACATGAATAAAATCATTCCAAAGTGGATGTTAAAGTATAATCCCTAATGCATCTAAATTTGATTATAACAATAATTATGTTGCATTCTCCATAGCTTGCTTAAAATTTCCACGAAATGAAATGTTGCTACAAGTATAAATTCTGCAAATGATGTGTCTCATAGATCTTGAGCTCAAGGCACAAGGAAAGATAGCCATTAGGAATTCTCAAAATATTTGGCACACAAAATATTATCACACCAATATCATTGTTGCTCGAAATGACAAGAAGAAATTGAAAGATTGTGACAAATAAAAAAGCTTAGTATCGAGAAAACGAGAATGATCAATCTAGGTAACAAAGAAGTGAGGGTTTGATGATGCATAAAATTGAATGATTAGAATCACAATTCTCATTGTTGTAAACCTGATTTTAGGTTTTGTGATGTTGACAAGGTTCATTTTGTGTAGGTTCATATCTAAACTTAATCTTGACAACATACAAGTTAGAAAATTTCACAGAGCTTAATAGATTTTTTTTATCTTAAACAAAATAATTAACTTGTTTCTATGTGAAACAAAGAAAAACTATGCATTATCTTTCCAATGAGTTGGACCAAACCTATAAAACATCGATGGATTGTTGAGAGATTTATATCCAAGTATTAATTAAATGTGTTTACTTACTGTTATCGAACAGTTTGTGGTTTGGGAAAAGCACAACCCAAGAAACAAGTGTGTGACACAACTGGGGATACCTATCACTATCACCTCAATAGATACCCCCTCGTTTTAGTGATGGAAAAGTCCAACACAAGGAAGGTTTCCCTGGTGACCTTAGGGGGATTGCAAGGGGAGAGGGAAAGAGCTGAAAGAACCAAACCTATAGGTCACGACTAAAATGTCTTGAGGCTTGATGGAGAATGAGTGCAAGTCAAGGAAAAGGTTTCTAATTGATAGTACCTGCAAAACATATGTTAGACGACCCAAATACGAAAATATATGATAAAATGAGCCTCAAGACAAGAGGAAAATCAACAAGAAGCCTTGTTGTTGTCCCAAAATTGTAGCATATAAAAGTGATATATCAGAAACAATATAAATATAACAGTTTCAAATTAGACCATCAAAATTAGCATATGATATTGGATAAGAAAGCTTGCAATTAGTAAACAATTTTCTAATGCTTAAAACAAGATTTTGTTGTCAAAAGAGAGTTGTAAAAGAGTGTTATCATCAAAGAATTATGACAGCCCTATGGCTGTAGAAAACTTTTGCTACAACAACAAATTCTAACCACTAAAATAAGCAAGTAAACAATCCAAACAATAGCCCATTCAAAAGTAGATTAATTATCACAACTTACAAGCAATTTTCAACGGTAGAAGAGTAGAGAAAATGAGTAAGAGAGAGTGTTTGTTGCAACCCTAATGGTTGTAGCTTAAATTTTATTATAGTAGACTAATCACTTAACCAATTAAGACACCCTTGAATCATAAGAGAGTCTAGAGGATGTAAATTTCAAATCCAACTTGAACAATTCCAAAATCTCAAATTTCACGTTTACCAATGCAACAATTAACAATCTCCAATGTAAAGATTAGAGCCATGTTATTGGGTGAATGGAGTCTCTTCCTTGGAAGGAAAACTAGGCAAAGAGGATGAAGAGATTTTTGTTGAGATTTAAACCCTTATAAAACCCAACAACAATCCTTCCAAATCATTTAGCTTGGAGTCCAAGATGAACTAGGGTTTGAAGTTTCTCTAGGGGTGTAAACCCTCTTACTTCCTAGAGAAATAAACCCTATCTAAGACTTGCAACAAGGGTGTAAACCCTCTTACGCCTTTTTGCAATCCTTATAACCCTTCAATAGCAAATAAGAATTAACTTTGGTGGAGGGTGTAAGCCCTTTTACTCCTCCTAGGGTTTAAAATATTTTTCTTGAATTTAAACAAGCAAGATAACAAATAATTATAGAAATTGCTCACCAAATCCAGGAGAAATCATGCAATAAACATTACTACCAATATATCATCCATAATTTTCCAAAGAAACACCATCAAGAGAATATGCTATCCTTTATTACTCCAATAGATAAGAGTTGCATCCATTTGACAAGAAAAAGAAAGATGGTGAATTTCCAAAGAGGGCCAAAATTTTAGTCCAAAGAGTATCATTATCACGTGATGAGTTATGTCTAACTGAAAAATGACTTGCCTCTATTTATAGAGGAAAACCCAAGTCATAGTTTGTCCACATTACAATTAAATCCATAATTCTAGGCTAAAACCAAAGTTACAATGCTTAATTAGCAAATTGTTTTGCTCATTTTGCCCACATAGGCTACAAAATGACCAAAAATAACATAACGAAGGCACATAAGCCCATAAAGCTCCTCTTCAAGGTGGAATGTGTGAAAGTAATCCTCCAAAGGCTAGGGCATCATGCTAAAAATCTGCCACGTCATCCCCAAATCAATCAACAGAGTGGGTCTTCAATCCCACAACACCACCAAGTGCACTAAAATGGAAAAATGTCCCCTCAAAAGTGTGGCATCATGCTACAAAACAGGGACGTTTGGGCATAGGAGAGTGACATCATCTCCTCTTCATGCTTTTGGGGCTTGTCCAAGTGCTAGAGACGTCTCCCAAGGTGCAATGGTCTTCATCCTAGGCCTCCAATGAGTGGGGCACAACATCCATCCAATGGGATTTCAAGCCCCTATGAAGGTCCAAGTGGCTTAGTCCCTCCATGAATATATTTCAATGGGCAAGGTCCTGGAAAGACAAGCAAACACACCCTCCAAGGGTCCACAAGTCATATGAATCATGCCAAGTAAGCCACATTTAATAAAAAAACCACCCAAACAAGTGCATTAAGTCCCCCCTTTTCAAATTAAACAAATTCTCAAAGACCTTATAAACTTTGTCAAATTTAAATATCGGAGGGGTGTCATGGTGCCCTATTGGGTAGGCCAATACCCAAGCCAAGGAATGTTTCACGATAAGACCCTCTACATACCATATAATGAGTATGAGGTGGATTGGTGGCATTAATATTGGGCATGGGGTTATTTACATATCAAGGGCTCATATTGTCTCATTTATAGGTGCCTTTGTGGGGGGTGCATTGCATCCCTTCGTTTGCAATGCAACATTTTTCCAAGCCCTTTATTTGCCTTTCATTTTTTATGGTCTGAACATTGAGTGCTATATGCAATGGAAAGAAAAAGAGCACCAAAATTCCACTTTAGAACACATTGAATGCCACGTGCACTAGAAATTGAAGGACAATACAATGCATTCCCCCATCAAGCGAGACATTTTTATTTATTTTCTTTTTAAAGGTCCTTAGTTTTTACGGAGAAGCATTTCATGGCTCTCGAGACCTTAGGGAAAGCATCTAGAAGGATAAATTATGGATTTGACTTTTATAGTGCTAGCTACAACATCTCTGGGCCTTCATCCCCTTCTTCCCATGAAATGAGGTACAAGCCCTTCTTGGGTGCAATGAACCTAAAACCCCAAAAGACGAGGAAACAAAAGGGAAGAAGTGTGGAAAGTGGTAAGTATGAGGGGGAATGGTATAATGACCCTTCAAGGAGACCCCCCAATAGAAACCCTTTTCCCTAGGGTGACCAACTTACTAGGATACCATGTTAACCACCAAGGTGAAATAAGGCAAAAGGTATAATTTCCAAGCAAAAGTTTCATAATCAAGAAAGGACCCTTTGCAACCTTCCCAAATGCTTCAAATATTAAGGTGACACTTACTATGAGACTGGAATTGTTACTTCATGAAGTAAGACTTGTTGTCCTTTGGGATCCAAGCTGGTGTGGTGGACGTTGCTATGTTGATAATGATGAGTGGTGATGTGTGGTGGAGAGAAAAGGGGCTCTAACCGCTCAATGTGGGCTTAGTTGGTCATCTATCTCTCGACAGTCCATGTATGCTACCTATGGGACTTGAGACATCATCGCCTTAGTTGCCCCTAGGTTGGGGGGGGTAACACTTACCATTTAGTATCTATTGCAATAATGTGGATACCATGAATTACATGATGATGATGGTTAATGTCCTCTGAGACCACATTTGGTCTATTGGACCTTAAGAAAGGTAAGGAATTACTCGGTTTGCTTTATGAGTTAAAAGATTAGGAGGGTCGATATTGTAAAAAATATTTTGAAACTGTGATCTAATGTGGGTGTACGTAGGACATTCTAAGAGAAAGTGTTTTTAATTTTCAACCCTCTTAGTTTTATAAAGATGAAAAATTGTTTTGACCCATGATGATTTAGGAATTGTCCAATGCCCAATTTCACTATGGATCTTGTGAGAGTTTGTTCCTATTTTAGCAATGTTGATTTTCTTCTTTATGCTAGTCAAAATAGAGAGATACATTTTATCTTTTAGATTAGGGTTGATCACCTCCTATAGTATCTTAATTTTCTTTTATCCTCTATTTCTTTATCACACCACATTTTCTCCTTAAATTTAGATGTAATAATATTTTTAATATTATTGTTATTTTGTAGAGTGATCTCTTCCTTTATTCCCTAATGATTTAGCCAAGATTTGGCATCTTTATGCCACCCCCATTTGAGTCGTAGGTGGTTTTTACTGGAGTTTGAACCAATCTTAGGAATCCTTTTATCTGCAAGTTGTTTAATATCTTTTTCTTGTACCTTAGGTACCTAGTCATAGCCATGCTCTCAACACGCTCTCAATGGGGGAAAGACTCGTTTCTATGAGGAGGATCAGATAGGGTGTCTTTCCTTTAATTTTGAGATTATAAGGTATAAAACACTTTTGGATTTGTTGTATCTTTATCTGTAATTCTATAGAGATGCTACATCCCCAAACTTCATAACCATATAAGATAACAAGAGTGACGAGAGGCCAACATCCAATGTGCTCAAATAGTAACACGATATTAGATACCAATGTTTAAACCATATCACCACTATCAAAGAGAGATACATAGCATTACCAATGCTACAAAAATAACTATGAACCAACATGTTAGATACATTTAGAGAGATGGAATATGTGAACATGAAGAAAGCGAGGTGACCTCATTTCCTTGTGTTTTCTCAATGTATATTCCTTGATCTTCAAAAAATTAATCGAGCCAAATATTTGTCATTAATATTATAAATATGTTTCCAATTCCATTACAATTTAGGCCCATAACCCATGACTAATTGTTTTGGTGTTTTGCAAATCCAAGAGTGGAGAAAAAGATAACAAATTGAATGGAATTATGACGAGCATGGGATTTGAACACATTAACTATGGATAGTGAATTTGATGTCAATTCTCAATCGAAAAGGATTGACAATGCTCATAACACATGGATTTAAGTGTAGATCGAAAAAGACAAGGCTTCCAATAATCTCCGTGAATCTTTCATTAAGTGACACTTAAAATGGTGGATACACCAATATGGTGGTAGGATTATGTGGGCATGAGCTATATGATGGATTTAATGTTATGCAAAGGTACATAATATCAATGAATAGATGAGAGTCAATGAGAATAAAGACAAATTTAGTCTTTAGATGTAAAAAGAAAGTAGTGGGTGTTGAACCTTGAATCGTGATCATGATTCACATCCATCCACATCTAACAATAAAGGTGCAACAATCATTGAGCAAACAAGAATTAGGAGTTGTTATATTGATGGGTTGTTGAAAATGTAACCCTTCTTTTGAAATTTTAAAACATTTATTGTCCTTCATAAATGAGAAGTGAGTTCAAAACTTTACATTCTTTTGGAAGTTATGACGAGCATGGGATTTGAACACATTAACTATGGATAGTCAATTTGATGTCAATTCTCAATCGAAAAGGATTGACAATGCTCATAACACAAATTCAAGTGGGGATTCACAAAAAACAATATGTATAAACTTCTTTGGAAAGTTTTTATTAAGTAACATATCAAATAGTGCATACACCAATATGGTGGTAGGATTATGTGGGCATGAACTATATGATGGATTTAATGTTATGCAAAGGTACATAATATCAATGAATAGATGAGAGTCAATGAGAATAAAGACAAATTTAGTCTTTAGATGTAAAAAGAAAGTAGTGGGTGTTGAACCTTGAATCGTGATCATGATTCACATCCATCCACATCTAACAATAAAGGTGCAACAATCATTGAGCAAACAAGAATTAGGAGTTGTTATATTGATGGGTTGTTGAAAATGTAACCCTTCTTTGAAATTTTAAAACATTTATTGTCCTTCATAAATGAGAAGTGAGTTCAAAACTTTACATTCTTTTGGAAGATGGATTTTTATTTTTCCCTTTTAGGATGAGTTTGAACCCCTTCGAAGGATTGGGAAGGATTCATTTTGTTCATTGCACCCTATAATGCAAATATAGGTTAACAGTACCTCAATTAATTGGAAAGATAGTAAAGAAGTTGTATATGATACCCGACC
Source organism: Picea sitchensis (assembly GCA_010110895.2). Classification (NCBI taxonomy): domain Eukaryota; kingdom Viridiplantae; phylum Streptophyta; class Pinopsida; order Pinales; family Pinaceae; genus Picea; species Picea sitchensis. Next base: position 17,921 of record SNQJ01S0022062.1, on the reverse strand, counting down.
AATCCTCCCATGCTTGAATCAAGAAGGAGGTCATATCATACAAGAAGTCTATTAAATGCCTTGATATGAAACACCAAAGAACAACGAGGATGATGACATGTTAACTCACCTACCCACCTTGTGCATTGTGATTGATGCATATAAGGATCACACAACCCTGCATAATTTTATTTTATTTTTTTAGTTTTGAAAATTCATGGGATGGGGTGGTGAGATCTCTAATCCCTCTTTTCCTCCTAATCCCTATATACTTTTATTTTTATTTTTATTTTTTTCCAAGAAAAACTTTGTAGGAAACCTAAAGGATGGTTCTCTACATTTTTGTATGGCATTTTTAGTAAATCTATTGGTGTATACTAGTGTGTCTCGCCTAGGGGATTCAAACTAAACACCTGTAAACATGAAACTAACCAAACACCTAGCAATATTGATGACCACTGATTGAACTAATCTCTTGGACTTAAACAATATATACTAAATAATAATAATAATTTAATTTAAGGTCATAGCCTAGCTAGACACCAAATATTGATGTATGAGATCCTCTGGTTTGTGGGACATCATCTCCCCTTGATGTTATGCTATTTACCCCCTTAAGCTTTGAAAGTGTAACCTTTAATAAGGAAACACATATTCTATGCACGAATTTATAATTTAATAATAATGTGGTTTAATGACAAAGCGACCAAATTACTTCATTTTAATATCATACTTGGTGATGGTAAGTACACTTGAATATCATGCTTTTGAGGATGGGGGTTTGTGTTGGGTTATAATTAAATTATAATAAGATATAATGTTTGTAGTGTTAATAATAAAAATAAAAATTTAATATTACGTTCATTCAAGTTGATATATAATATAAATCTTTTATTTCAAAATGATAATTATAATTTAATATTAAGAGTAATGAATATTGGTATGTATGGATTTTTGTTGTTTGTAGTATGATATATATTTTTTTGTTAAGTGTAGTGATATAAGTGTTATTATTAATAATTTCTATTATTTTAATAACAATTTTTATTATATAAATAGATTAATTTAGGGTTATATAAATTATATTGAGAATAATTATATATATATTTTTTAAATCTTATCAGTCAAAATAGTTGGTGGAGAAAATCTCATACACGAATTTGTTGCTTGACTACAACCTTAAAAATAAATTATTATTATATTACAACACACAACACTCAACTATTTTCTAAACACTAGTCATCTAAAAATTAATAGACAAAGATGTACTTCCTTGCATTAATGTTTTACCATTTAAATTTTGTTAGATTATCTATTAATACTTTGACGATGGATTGTAATTTTGCTTAAATGTTATATTTGCATATATTATTTTTGAAATGTTCAGTTGCACTAGCTTACAAGTTAATGTTAAGCAAAATGAAGGGTTGTACATATGGTGGTGTAGTGATATAAGTGTTATTATTATTAATTTTTATTATTTTAATAACATCTTTTATGGTGTAGTGATATAAGTGTTATTATTGATAATTATTATTATTTTAATAACAACTTTTATTATATAAATAGATTAATTTAGCTTTATATAAATTATATTGAAAATAATTATACATGTTTTTAACATATAATATACACAAAATATTATCACATTTATTATTATTTTTTTCACCTAACACATGCAAAATATTTAGATGTATTATTTATTTTAGGTAACACACCTAAAATATTTAGATGCATCGAAGAAATCTTAAAAAAAAAAACCATTTTGAATACTTTCCAATCAGGGGTCGTAGGAGCTGGTGGGAATCACCATGATCCTAGAGGAACACATGTTTTATCCTTTGCTTGGGGACTTGGCCAAACTTAAAATAACCTAGCGGAAACATGAGCTCCCTTGTGTGGTCTTCATCTGGCCAAAGAAGCTAATGTAAGAGCTCTATTAGTCATCAGAGACTCAATGATATTTATTAAGGAAGTGATCCACAAATCCCACCCTTTGAAGCAAATTATCTCTCATCATACCTCAACAAAGAAGTAGACCAATGGGATAAGAGATCCATCGAATCAAGCCAAGGAATATAGCTTAAAAATGGGGGTATGAACACATACCAATCCCCTAAGTATTGGTTAGATTTTCAAATCAACTTCGTTAATTTTTGCATGAACCAAATCTTCGCACATCACCCTAGTGGCATTGAGATAGGGGAGCCAAGGACAATCTATAATCCTTACAACATGCAAACCTCTACTTTGTTTATGGATATTGAATGCATTGCTCGTGATTGACACAGGGCTTGTGGAATAATGGAGTGGATGTGGTATGGAATTGGGTATAATTTCRGCTGGTTCGTTGKTGCACTTGGCTACCTAGTAAGTGATCCTCTTGTTTTTRTGTGGTTTGTCAGTAACCTTKCTCCATATTGGAATGTTTTTAATCTAAATATAATTGATATTGAGGGTCRGAGATTGGACAAATCTTGGTTTTTGTCTTTCTGTGGGGAAGTAAGTTTTGATCTTGGTTATTCTAGTAGCTTTTGTATGTGTATCTTGCTTCCTATGCTCCTCTCTAACATTGCATTACACAAGGATTTCAATAAAGATTGGGTGCTAGTTGAATCTCAGTGTCACACACCCACTACGGCATAATAGATTTTTTTCCTTTTTCTTTCTCCTTCTTTATCGAGGGACAGAGTTCCTGAATTCCTACGAGGTCCTAGTGTAGGTTAGGTCTTTCGATCGGGACCTTCACTAAACCAATCCACTGGTTCTTTTGTTGAAAATATGTTGTGTACAACTCAAGCACCAAGCGCATGCTTCACCTCCATGTGATCATCGATTATGACCCTGGGCTAATCCAAGAGGCGCCTTTCACATTTCGCGACTCATTGATGCCCGAGAGTCGAGTCTTTTGATTCTTCAAACCTTGAAACCCGAAATCATACCTTCGTTGAGATCGACAGCTGTGAATATCTACCCTGATCCGACGGTCCTGGTCGTATCGGGACTTCGGAAACCGGGATTTCAAAATGCAAGAGAGTCGAGTTCTTCGATTATTCAAACCCCGAAACCCGAAATCCTATTAACACTAAGCCGACTCGGAGTTTCACATACCGGGATTTCGCAACTTGCGAAGACGAGGGGTTCATACCGTTGGGTTTCCCGGGTGTCGAAACGCCGAAATCAATTCACACTACACCGCTTCAGGATTTCACCTACCGGGATTTCGCAGCTTGCGAAGACGAGGGGTTCATACCCTTGGGTTTCCCGGGTGTCGAAACGCCGAAATCAATTCACACTACATTGCTTCGGGATTTCACCTACCGGGATTTCGCAGCTTGCGAAGATGAGGGGTTCATACCCTTGGGTTTCTCGAGAGCTGAAACGCCGAAGCCCATTTACACTAAGCTCTTTTCGGGGTTTCGCAAGTCGGGACTTCGCGATGTACGAAGACGAGGGGTCTCGCACCTGGGTTTCCTGGGAGCCGAAACTCCGAAGCCCATTTACACTAAGCTCTTTACGGGGTTTCGCATGTCGGGACTTCGTGATGTGCGAAGATGAGGGGTCTCGTACCTAGGTTTCCCGGGAGCCGAAACTCTGAATCCCATTCACTTCGCGACAG
>SNQJ01S0022061.1:115456-132010 GCA_010110895.2 Picea sitchensis | reverse complement strand
CATGTGGCAGAAAGAGAAACTCGACTACCGCGTCGAGTTTCTCTTTCTGCCACATGTATTCCGCTTAACTGCTCGAATGGGCCTATTCTTACTGGTGGTTCTCTACCCTTGTTGAGGTTTTTTCCTATTGGCCATTTGCTGACCCTGTAGGGATTCATCCCCATTGGTCGCTCGCTAGCCCTGTCAGGGTTCGACGGTTGCAGAGTCAAACGTTTAGACATTACTGTAGCGTCGAGGTGCAAAATACAAATAGGCACTGTGTTCAAATTGAACCATGAACATGACCCACGATCACATGGGAACAGAGAAGGAGAGATAAAGAGCTAGCTTACGTTGGGCCTCCATGTTTAATTAGGGGTTTAAGTCCAGTAGAAGACCAGAAAAATCCGATTTAGGTAGTGGGTATGTGACATGAAAGGAGTAGATTAACTTCAATTATGTGTTCGCTGTTTGTAATTAAATTGCTGACATATTTGTCTATGTATAACTAAAATTGAGAAAGTATATAGATATACATATATGTAAACAAGACTATATGACATTTTGTAATTAAAATTTCCAGAAAGTCAAATATAGATCCTAGGAAACATCGGTATATATTTATGAACTTATATGATAAAATGAAATTATATGTATATATATATATTCATAGATGTACACATATATTTACTGTTGGCGTCTTGTACAGTCAACATTGATTAAAAGAGAATCTAGTAACTCTAACAGAACATTTTCTTACACAGAGAGCGATTGTTTTATTATACCAGCAAACTCATTTGTCTATCGGCAATCAATTATTTTCTGAGTAAACAAAATACCCCTAACAAATGATGTAGACACACCCTCTCTACCTCGGCAAAGGCCTATGCGCTGACCTCCCGGTCTTAAGGATCGTTCCATCTCTTCCTCGAGCCAAAATTGCTCTTTTTGAGTCCCTGCTGGAATCCCTGTTAAAAATCCGATCCACGGGTCCTTCCCTTTTTTTTTCCATATGGCCCCAACATGACCATGAACAATTTCCCCACAGGGAATGCGATTTTGGGCCTCGGGGTTTCAAGTTTCCCGATGACGAGAATCCCCTATCCTCTTGATTTCCCGAACTCCGATTTGCCGATGCGCCCCTTTTTTCCTTAGCCCCTCTTGTATATGTTCCTATTCCATGTGGCTAGTCCTCATAAGACCGCAGCCTTACCTCCTTTCAAGGTCTTTGACATTCTTATGTCGAAATGCATGGAAACTTTGTCCACCGGATTTACGATCGTCCGAATCCCAATTCTCCTATATGATGACAACTTGCCCTACAATGGATCTTTTCACTTTGTCAGGACTCCGTACTTCGCAATTCCAAAGTGTATGGAGTTCTTGTCCATAGAATTATTGATCTCCCGATGGATGACATTCCTTTCGAGACTTTCACCGAATACTTGGATCTCTGTCACGCGTCCTTCTATGGTCGACAATCCTAATCACTTCTCATGATTTCGCGACTTGCGATGCCCCGATGACAAAATTTCTCTGTCAACTCAAAACCCCAGTGGCCAATGGGTTCTCAATTTCCACCACGTGTCTCAATAGATGGACGACCCAGATTGATTCTAGGATTTTCACCATGGAGATTTCCGATCTCCTGTCATCAAGACTTTCGATATCCCGATGGTTGATATCCCAATGAGCCAACTCTTTTCGGGAACTTTGCTGTGCCTACAAGGGTTTAACCCCCGTGCACCTTCTGTTAGATCCAACGGCTGATGGGTATTCGGATCAAGATCCAACGGTCCAGATATTTTCTTCTATGCACACTTCAGAGACTAAACTCCACGCGTCTTCACCTGATCCGACAGTTGACGGGTATCTGAGTGAGATCCAACGGCTCACGATCTCCGCCTTCTGTGTGCTCCTCTTGCTCCTTCTTGGACGTGAAAAAACCAATGGTCCATATCTCTTTGGCCGATCTAACGACAACTGTGCTCCCTCCTGAGCTTCTTTGTGCTTTCTTCCTGCACTTGGAAGAATTCCAAGTTTTCCCAAAGGCCTCAACCTTTTCCTTCTTTCTCCTCTGTGAACTCCTTCCTTTTGAGCTCTCCCGCGCATATGAAAACGTTGTTCCTCCTGAGATTCTTGGAACTCTAAACTCTTCCAAAGAGTTCTTCAGTTTCTGCACTCCTTATAACTACGCTCTGTGCCCCTAAAGTACTATTCCTCCTGAGCTTTTATTTCCAAACCCCAAGGGATTCTTTGAATTTTGCGCCTCTATAGGGTCTTCATGCACCCAAAGTGCTATCTCCCCTGAGCTTCTCAACCACTCAGATCTCTAAGGAAATAAATAGTTCTTCCTTCTCCCATAGATGGAGAAATTGGATGCCTTCCGGGCTATCCTTCTCTCAAGAAATCTCTTGCTGAGTCTACAGGGTGTTCAACAACCCTGTGAAGATCCCTTAGTGGACTTTTCCTTCAAAATACAGAACTCAAAGAGTTCTCTTCTCCTATGATTGTCTGCACACTGACTCAATGCTCTCATGGTAGAGTCTCTTCTCACAGAACATCCAACAATTTTGTACTTCCTCTGTGCACCTATGCACCTGTTCAATGCCCACTTGGCAGTGCTCTCAGAATCCTCAGTGATTTTGGTACTCCTTGAACTCACGATAGAGTTCTTCTCAATGCATCATTGTGAATATGCTCAATGACCACTTGGCAGAGCTTCACAGACCTCCTCAAAGTTTTTGTCTGCAACTGTGTTCTTCTCCATGGCCTTGCCTCCAAGGTATTCAACAACCTTGAGGTATTTTTCCTTTGAATTGTTGATTTCAACTTCTGTGCCCACCTGGAACGCCTTTGTCTGACACTGCAGAGACCAGAAATGCATCCTCTGTGCACGACTATCAGAACCTGCAGTTTTCTATCACACCATCCTGGTGTTAAGCCTCAAAGAACTCTCAAGTCTGAAACCAAACAACTCCTGCAAATGCCTAGCATACATCTATAGCATAAATTCACAACAAAAAATAGAACACACCAAGACATCCACATAACACAGAAATACATGCAGGAAAAACTTCTTCTGTTTGTATTAATAAAAATGCCTCTTTACAAAGGTGTTCCTGAGCTCATACTTTAACAGAGTCTCACTCCTTTTTTTCTAGTCTCTACTCGCATATTCTGTTCTATTCTATCCTCACTCTCCCTCTCTGTAAATGAGGTCCATATTGATCTTTTTACCTGAGGGGCTCTTAGAGTTCTTCCCTCCAATCTACCTACCCTATTCAATTACATTGAATGGCTGTCTAGTCCAGCACCAGATCTACATCTCAACCTTACAAACATTTAAAGCCTATCTACTCTAATGCATGCACAAGGGCACAACTCCATGGCTCAACAACCTACAACATTAATTACATTCAAATTCAAAATTGAAGATGAGGGTTGCGCCTCTCTTCAGCCTTGAATGCACGCACTGACATGGCTAGCTGGATAACTGGATGACATGGAGAGATGCTCCTGCATCATACTCCTCATCTGCAAAATCCATGAGCTCCTGCAAATGAGCTTCCCATCTCAGCTGTTGAAGTCCTCCTGGATCCCAAATAAATCTCTAGAGTGCTTCATCTGCTCCATCTTGCTGCTGCTGTTGCTGCTGCTACTACTTCCTTCCTTATTCTCAGCTTCCCCTTACTGGTAGTCTCTGCTGACCTGATCATCAGCTCTCAGATCTCGTTGATCACTTCATCCAACTGCTCCAATGGCTGGCCCTATTCACGGAGTCTCCTCAACTGCAAAAAAATTCGGCACATGGGCAGATCACTATGATCTCCCATGCCTTCTTCTTCAGCTTCCAACTTCATCTGTTGGATGTGCATGCCTTGCACTTTCACCCTTCTCTCTAGGTCTTCAATCTTCTCATACAGATCAACAAAGCAAAAGTTGTCTGCCTCTTCTTCTTCTTCTTCTGCAAACTCCCAGGTTGCAGTCTTTTCAGTCTCCTTGCTGAAAATATTGAGCCATTCCTCAGAATGCTCATCATTCTCTTCTGCTTCATCTACTGTCAGCTTCAGTGCTGCAAGTTCCTCATCTTCCTGGATGAAAGCATTGAGACACTCCTTAGAATGCTCATCTTCTTCTTCGTCTGCTTGGGCAGCTTCCAGAGTCTGCTCCAATTCTTCTTCCCTGACAGTCTCAGCTAGCTATCCTTATTCTGCTATTGTTGCATCTACAACACAGATTTTTGCCTCCTCCTAGGAAAATGGTAGGAATATCTGAATTCCCCCAATCATTAGAATATTTCTTCGATATTCCTCCTTTGTCAGCTGCATATGATGATATAAATCCATTTTCGAGCTCACCTGCTTTGTCATCTTTTCTGGCTGATTCCAACTCATTTTCTCATCCCTTCCCACTTGTCAATATGGGATATGTTCACTGTCCTCCTGGAATATTATGAGATCAACTGATCCCATCTTCATCATCACTCCTTGCTGAATTGAACTCACCTCCAAGTCCATGAGACTTTCAGATAGTCTCGAATGCTCATCTCTTCCCACTTGGAAATTTAAGATGCTTCCACTACCCTCCTGGAAGTCTTAGAGATCCCGTAGCAACCTCTCTTCATTGCCCAACTAGCAATGTGAAATTCCTTGTCTATCCTCCTGACAGTCCGCGAGATCCCACAACGATCTCAACTCATTGCCCACCTAACAAACTAGAATTTCCTCTCTGTCGTCCTGGAAGTTATTGATATATTTAGATGATCCCATTTTATTATCTTCACCGAGAATTCTCCCAGTCTCTGGTTCACATATCTGAACCATCTCTTCTTCAGGTCCATCAAGGTTTTCAACATGCCTCAACCATCCTCTCAACAGCCTACACTGTTTTCTATCCATCAGCTCCTTGACTGGCCATTTTACCTTTGGCTTCCTCATGGGCCATTCATATACCCATCTCGGCTTGGTATTATGTTGCATCCGCAGTTCAAGCTCTTCCATTCTTTCCCTGATGTCGACAAGTTCTTTCCCCCTTTGACTGTGCTCATCTGCTCTGGGATTTTCCTTTCAACATACCTATGGCCTTCAGTAGCCATGTTGTTGTCTTTGTCTTCTCTCCTAGCAAACTTGCTGCTCACTCCTGCAAACCTGAGTGTTTCCAACTTCATCCTACAGTCCTTCTAACTGTCTTATTGATTTCTAGCTACCTGCAAACAATCGTCACAGAGTCTCCAACACTTTGTCTTTCTCCTTTGTCTCCTTTTGTCCTTGCAATGTACAGACAAAATCCGCGCTTTGATACCTTTAATTAATGCAATGTATCAGAGTGCTCTTTTTCCTCTTGCTTCTCTTGTCTGAAATCTACAGACAAGATTCAAAGCTATGATACCATACTAACGCAGATGAACCCTCTCTGCCTCGACAAAGGCCTTTGCACTGACCTCCCGGTCTTAAGGATCATTCCATCTCTTCCTCAAGCCAAATTTTCTCTTTTTGACTCCCTGCTGGAATCCCTGTTAAAAATCCGATCCACAGGTCCTTCCCTTTTTTTTTTCCTTACGGCCCCAACATGACCATGAACAATTTCCCCACAGGGAATGTGATTTCGGGCCTCGAGGTTTCAAGTTTCCCGATGACGAGAATCCCCTGTCCTCTTGATTTCCCGAACTCTTATTTGTCAATGTGCCCCTTTTTTCCTTAGCCCCTCCTGGCTATGTTCCTAGTCCATGTGGCTAGTCCTCATAAGACTGCAGCCTTACCTTCTTTCGTGGTCTTGGAATTTCTTATGTCGAAATGCATGGACACTTTGTCCACGTTATTTCCGATCCTTCGAATCTTGATTCTCTGATATGATGATAGTTGGCCCTACAATGGAGCTTTTCACTTTGTCGGGATTCCGGACTTCGCAATTCTGAAGTGTATGGACTTCTTGTCCATGGAATTCCCAATTTCCCGANCTCTGTCATGCGTCCTTCTATGGTGGACAATCCTGATCACTTCTCGTGATCTCGTGACTTGCGATGCCCCGATGACACAATTTCTCTTTCAACTCAAAACCCCGGTGGCCGATGGGTTCTCAATTTCCACCACGTGTCTCAATAGATGGACGGCCCATATTGATTCCGGGATTTTCACCATGGAGATTTACGATCTCTTGTCATCTAGACTTCCCATATCCCGATGGCTGGTATCCCGATGAGCCAACTCTTTTCGGGACCTTTGCTCTGCCTGCGAGGGTTTAACCCCTGTGCAACTTCTGTCATATCCGATGGCTGACGGGTATTAGGATCAAGATCCAACGGTCTAGATCCATTCTTCTACACACACTCTAGAGACTAAAGTTTGTGTGTCTTCACCCAATCCGACGGTTGACGGGTATCTGATTGAGATCTAATGGCTCACGATCTCCCCCTTCTGTGTGCTCCTCCTACTCCTTCCTTGATGTGAAAAAACCAATGGTCCAGATCTCTTCGGCCTATCCGACAACAACTGTGCTCCCTCCTGAGCTTGTGCGTGCTTTCTTCCTGCACTTGGAAGAATTCCAAGTTTTCCCAAAGGTGTAAACCTTTGCCTTCTTTCTCCTCTGCGAACTCCTTCCTTTTGAGTTCTCTCGCGCGTATGAAAATGTTGTTCCTCCTGAGCTTCTGGGAACTCTGAACTCTTCCAAAGAGTTCTTCAGTTTCTGTACTCCTTACAACTACGCTTTGTGCACCTAAAGTACTATTCCTCCTGACCTTTTATTTCCGAACCCTAAGGGATTCTTTGACTTATGTACCTCTATAGGGTCTTCATGCACCCAAAGTGCTATCTCCCCTGAGCTTCTCAACTACTCAAATCTCTAGGGAAATAAATCCTTCTTCCTTCTCCCACAGATGGAGAAATTGGATGCCTTCTGGGATATCCTTCTCTGAAGGAACCTCTTGTTGAGTCTGTAGGACATTCAACAACCCTGTGAAGATTCCTCATTCGACTCTTCCTTCAAAATACAGAACTCAAAGAGTTCTCTTCTCCTGTGCTTGTCTGCACACTGACTCAATGCTCTCCTAGCAGAGTGTTTTCTCACAGAACATCCAACAGTTTTGTACTTCCTCTGTGCACCTATGCACCTATTCAATGCCCACTTGGCAGTGCTCTCAGAATCCTCAGTGATTCTGGTACTCCTTGAACTTACAACAAAATTCTTCTCAATGCATCACTGCACATATGCTCAATGCCCACTTAGAAGGGCTTCATAGACCTCCTCAGAGTTTCTGTATGCAACTGTGTTCTTCTCCATGACCTTTCCTCCAAGGTATTCAGTAACCTTGAGGTCTTTTTCCTCTAAATTGTTGATTTCAACTTCTGTGCCCACCTGGCACGCCTTTGTCTGACTCCGCAGAGACCAGAAATGCATCCTCTGTGCACGACTATCAGAACCCGAAGTTTTCTGTCACACCATCCTGGTGTGAAGCCTCAAAGACATCTCAAGTCTGAAACCAAACAACTCCTGCAAATTTCTAGCATACATCTACAACATAAATTCACAGCATAAAATAAAACACACCAAGACATCCACATAACACAGAAATACATGCAGGAAAAACTGCTTTTGTTTGTATTAATAAAAATGCCTCTTTACAAAGGTGTTCCTGAGCTTAGACTTTAACAGAGTCTCACTCCTTATTTTCTTATCTCTACTCACATATTCTCCTCTATTTTATCCTTGCTCTCCCTCTCTCTAAATGAGATCCCTATTGATCTTTTTACCTGAGGGGCTCTTAGAGTTCTTCTCTCCAATCTACCTACCCTATTAAATTACATTGAATGGTTTTCTATTCCAGCATCAGATCTAGATCTCAGCCTTACAAACATTTAAATCCTATCTACTCTAATGCCTACACAAGGGCACGACTTCATGGCTCAACAGCCTACAACATTAATTACATTCAAATTCAAAACTGAAGATGAGGTTTGTGCCTCTCTTCAGCCTTGAATGCACGCGTTGACATGGTTGGCTGGCTGACTGGGTGACTTGGATAGATGATCCTGCATCATACTCCTCAGCTGCAAAATTCATGAGCTCCTGCTCATGAGCTTCCCATCTCAGTTGTTGAAATCCTTCTGGATCCCAAATAAATCTCTGGAGTTGTTCATCTGCTCCATCTTACTGCTGCTGCTGCTGCTGCTTCCTTCCTTCTTCTCAGCTTCCCCTTACTAGTAGTCTCTGCTAACCCTATCATCATCTCTTGGATCTCCTTGATCACTTCGTCTAGCTGCTCCAATGGCTGGCCCTGTTCATGCAGTCTCCTCAGCTGCAAAAATTTTCGACACGGGCAGATCACTGTGATCTCCCATGACTTCTTCTTCAGCTTCCAACTTCATCTGTTGGATGTGCATGCCTTGCACTTTCACCCTTCCCTCCAGGGCTTCAATCTGCTCATACAGATCAACAAAGAAAAATCTATCTACCTCTTCTTCTTCTTCTTCTGCAAACTCCCAGGTTGCAGTCTTTTCAGTCTCCTTGCTGAAAATATTGAGCCATTCCTCAGAATGCTCATCATTCTCTTCTACTTCTTCTGATGTCAGCTTCAGTGTTGCAGCTTCCTCATCTTCCTGGATGAAATCATTAATACACTCCTCAGAATGCTCATCTTCTTCTTCGTCTTCTTGGGTAGCTTCCAGAGTTTTCTCCAATTCTTCTTCCCTGACAGTCTCATCTAGTTGTCCTTCTTCTGCTATTGCTGCATATACAACACATATTTCTGCCTCCTCCTAGGAAAATGGTAGGAATACCTGAATTCCCCCAATCAGTAGAAGATTTCTCCGATCTTCCTCCTTTGTTAGCTGCATATGCTGATCTAAATCCATTTCCATGCTCACCTACTCTGTCAGCTTTTCTGGTTGATTCCAACTCATTTGCTCATCCCTGCCCACCTGGAAATATGGGATCTTTTCACTGCCCTCCTGGAAGATTATGAGATTAAATGATCCCATCTTCATCAACACTCCTTTATGAATTGAACTCACCTCCAAGTCCATGTGACTTTCAGATAGTCTCGAATGCTCATCTGTTCCCACTTGGCAATTTAAGATGCTTCCACTAACCTCCTGGAAGTCTTCGAGATCCTGCAGCGACCTCATTTCATTGCCCAGCTGGAAATGTGAAATTCCTTGGCTATCCTCCTGACATTCCATGAGATCCCACAATGATCTCAACTCGTTGGCCACCTGGAAAACTAGAATTTCCACTCTGCCCTCCTGGCAGTTCTTGAGATATTTAGTTGATCCCATTTTATTCTCTTCATCGAGAATTCTCCCAGTCTCTAGTTCATATATCTGAACCATCTCTTCTTCAGGTCCATCGAGGTTTTCAACATGCCTCAACCATCCTCTCAATAGCCTACGCTATCTTCTAGCCATCATCTCCTTGAATGGCCATTTTACCTTTGGCTTCCTCATGGGCCATTCATATACCCATCTCGGCTTGGAATTCTGATGCATCCACAGTTCAAGCTCTTCCATTCTTGCCCTGATGTCAGCAAGTTCTTTCCCCCTTTCGACTGTGCTCATATGCTCTGGTATTTTATTTTCAGCATACCTACGGCCTTCAGTAGACATGTTGTTGTCTCTGTCTGTGCTCCTGGAAAACCTGTTGCTCACTCCTGCAAACCTGAGTGTTTCCAGCTTCATCCTGCAATCCTGTTGATTGCCTTCTTGATTGCTGCCTACCTTCAAACAATCATCATAGAGTCTCCAATACTTTGTCTTTCTCCTTTGTCTCCTTCTGTCCCTGCAATGTACAGACAAAATCCACACTCTGATACCTTAAATTAACGTAGTGTATCAGAGTGCTCTTTTTCCTCTTGCTTCTCTTGCCTGAAATCTACAGACAAGATTGAAATCTCTGATACCATACTGACATAGAAGCACCCTATCTGCCTCGGAAAAAGCCTCTGCACTGAACTTCCGTTGTTAAGGATCATTCCATCTCTTCCTCGAGCCGAATTGGCTCTTTTTGACTCCCTGCTAGAATCCCTGTTAAAAATCCAATCCACAGGTCCTTCCCTTTTTTTTTCCTTATGGCCCCAACATGACCATGAACAATTTCTCCATAGGGAATGTCATTTCGGGCCTCGGGGTTTCAAGTTTCCAAATGACAAGAATTCCCTGTCCTCTTGATTTCCCGAACTCCAATTTACCGATGCGCCCCTTTTTTCCTTAGCCCCTCCTGGCTATGTTCCTAGTCCATGTGGCTAGTCCTCATAAGACCGCAGCCTTACCTCCTTTCGGGGTCTCAGACTTTCTTATGTTCAAATGCATGGACACTTTGTCCACGGAATTTCTGATCCTCCGAATCTCAATTCTCCGATATGATGACAGTTGTCCCTATAATGGAGCTTTTCATTTTGTCAGGATTCTGGACTTAGCAATTCCGAAGTGTATGGAATTCTTGTCCACGGAATTCCTGATTTCTCGATGGATGATGTTCCTTTCAGTACTTTCCTCGAATTCTTGGATCTCTGTCACACGTCCTTCTATGGTGGACATTCCTGATCACTTCTTGCGATTTTGCGACTTACGATGCCCCGATGACACAATTTCTCTTTCAACTCAAAACCCCGATGGTCGATGGGTTCTCAATTTCCACCACGTGTCTCAGTAGATGGACAACCCAGATTGATTCTGGGATTTTCACCATGGATATTTTCAATTTCCTGTCATCGAGACTTCCGATATCCCGATGGCTGATATCCCAATCAGCCAACTCTTTTCGGGACCTTTGCTCTGCCTGCGAGGGTTTAACCCCCGTGCAACTTTTGTCAGATCCGATGGCTGACGGGTATTCGGATCAATATCCAACGGTCTAGATCCGTTCTTATACGCACACTCTAGAGAACAAAATCCATGCATCTTCACCCGATCCGACGGTTGATGGGTATCTGAGTGAGATCCAATGGCTCACGATATCCCCCTTCTATGCGCACCTCCTACTCCTTCCTGGACGTGAAAAAATCAACAGTCCAGATCTCTTTGGCCGATCCGGTGGCAATTGTTCTCCCTCCTGAGCTTCTGCATGCTTTCTTCCCACACTTGGAAGAATTCCAAGTTTTCCCAAAGGCCTCAACCTTTGCCATCTTTCTCCTCTGCGAACTCCTTCCTTTTGAGTTCTCCCGCGCATATGAAAACGTTGTTCCTCCTCATCTTCTGGGAACTCTGAACTCTTCCAAAGAGTTCTGCAGTTTCTGCACTCCTTACAGCTACGCTCTGTGCACCTAAAGTACTATTCCTCCTAAGATTTTATTTCTGAACCCCAAGGGGTTCTTTGACTTCTACGCGTCTATAGGGTCTTCATGCACCCAAAGTACTATCTCCCCTGAGCTTCTCAACCACTCAAATCTCTAAGGAAATAAATCCTTCTTCATTCTCCCACAGATGAAGAAATTGGGTGCCTTCTGGGCTATCCTTCTCTCAAGCAACCTCTTGCTGAGTCTGCAGGGCGTTCAACAACCCTGTGAAGATCCCTCAGTGGACTCTTCCTTCAAAATGCAGAAGTCAAAGAGTTCTCTTCTCCTATGTTTGTCTGCACACTGACTCAATGCTCTCCTAGCAGAGTGTTTTCTCACAGAACATCCAACAGTTCTGTACTTCCTCTATGCACCTATGCACCTGTTCAATGCCCACTTGGAAGTGCTCTCAGAATCCTCAGTGATTCTGGTACTCCTTGAACTCACAATAGAGTTCTTCTCAATTCATCACTGTGCATATGCTCAATGCCCACTTGGAAGATATTCACATACCTCCTCAAAGTTTCTATCTGCAACTGTGTTCTTCTCCATGGCCTTGCCTCCAAGGTATTCAACAACCTTGAGGTCTTTTTCCTCTGAATTGTTGATTTCAACTTCTGTGCCCACCTGGCACGCCTCTGTCTGATTCTGCAGAGACCAAAAATGCATCCTTTGTGCATGACTATCAGAACCCGCAGTGTTCTGTCATACCATCTGGGTGTGAAGCCTCAAAGATCTCTCTAGTTTGAAACCAAACAACTCCTGCAAATACCTAGCATACATCTACAACATAAATTCACAACATAAAATAGAACACACTGAGATATCCACATAACACAGAAATACATGCAGGAAAAACTGCTTCTGTTTGTATTAATAAAAATGCCTCTTTACAAAGGTGTTCCTGAGCTTAGACTTTAATAGAGTCTCGCTCCTTCTTTTCTACTCTCTACTCACAGATTCTCTTCTATTCTATCCTCACTCTCCCTCTCTCTAAATGAGATCCCTATTGATCTTTTTAACTGAGGGTATCTTAGAGTTCTGCCCTCCAATCTACCTACCCTATTAAATTACATTGAATGGTTGTCTAGTCCAGCATCGGATCTAGATATCAGCCTTACAAACATTTAAATCCTATCTACTCTAATGCCTGCACAAGGGCACGACTCCATGTCTCAACAACCTACAACATTAATTACATTCAAATTCAAAACTGAAGATGAGGGTTGCGCCTCTCTTCAGCCTTGAATGCATGCGCTGACATGGTTGGCTGGCTGACAGGATGACTTGGAGAGATGCTCTTGCATCAACAAGGAGTCTGGAGACTCCTCCTAGGTCTCGTCATAGTACCAAACTTTGGATTGATTGATAGTATATGTACAAACTTATAGATTAAAGTTGTTGGAACCTGTTATTGAAGCCAAAATTTTAACTCTGTTACACGTGTTTTCTTAGAACGAAAGTAAGAGGACAAGTATAAACAAGCATGGAGTTATGAAAAGTTATTGTGAAACTCATAGAAGTAGTTTGAGTATACATATCCCCTCTCGTTTGAAATAAATTCTACCTTAGGTTGAAGAAGTAGGATATTGCATCCTCAGTGAATGACCCTTTGCATATGATTATTTTTTTATAAAGAAACTAAACCATGCATAAATGACAGAATCCATAAACTTTTAATCCAGATCTGTATAATTACCTAAGACATGGACCAATCAATACCATTCATGACAAGAAATCTTATAGTTTCAGACATTCCATTTGTGCAGAAGTAAGATAGGGCAAGAGAAAAACTTGGGTACATCTCGTACTGAAATAAGCAGTCCGTCTAATTAATTTTGAGTTTAGTCTGAAATATTACAATTCTAAGATAAAAAGGCTATACACCCAACATATCCTATACTTCCAAGGATATATGAAGCTAAAGATTTAAAGTGAAGCTACAGGAATGAAAGAGCTAACTTCATATTACTACGATAGCAAGAGAATATAATCATATTTACTTCTTCAAATGTCAAGTTAGTACATAATAAAATCCGATTGAGCCTTTTTGTCCAATCCTTTAGTTTTGAAATCAACCCTCGTTTGGGTTGTGGAATTTAAAAACTAAAGTATCAAAACATTAAATAACCTCTATCACAAAGAATAAACCCTTGTGACTGAAATTGCTGGAGCTTCTGGAGGAAGGCATAATGGAACCCGATTACCTTTCACGTAGGTGACAATGGTTGTCCTCCAAGTATCCGTGTAGCCCAAACCCTACAAAAATTGGGGAAAAATGATTACAACTCGTTCTACATATAGGAAAGGATTTAATGAAATAGAAAAGTATAACTGGAATAACACTTAACTCTGGATGGGTAAATTTGACACCTTCTTTGCTGCAACCACTGCGTATCGTCTAGAACCAAAGGTGGAGGAGGAGCTCGAATATCCATGATGGGTACCCTCGCAAAACAAAAGGGGGGCCCCATCATTAGTAACAAGCATCTGAGATCAATCCAACTAATAATATAGAGAAAAAAAAGAAAAAATGATTTCTGGAGATTTATACAAGCCACATGATAGGTGTAAATATGAGGTTTAAGTCAATTAGATAAAGGAAAAATAAAAGAAAATTATACCGAACCTTTAATTTATCCAATACCATACGAATAATTTAGAGAAACATGCAAGAATAACACCATGACGAAGACTCCAGATTTATACATCTTCGCCCTCATTCAGATTATGAGTAAGTGGGCATGAAGAGAATAACCCGAGTTTTTTTTCGACACAGTTAGGGTCTGAGTATTACCTAATGGATAGCTTGATTAATAACTGTCTGGGGAGACTCTCAATGGGGAATTTGTAGACTAAAGCACATGTTGATAAGTTGGGAACCGAGAAAAGAAAATAAAATCCCATGTCTTTGTAGATGACAAGAACAATAATCAACTATCTACAAGTGAGATTTTAGTACCGAAAAATAGTTATACATGGGGTTGTTACAAAACCCTAGTCAAATAAACCCCGACCATAACTCCGAAAAAGCACCATGGGGAACTTCACGAAGAGGAAATTCAACAACGATTTCAAGGGAGATCATACGAGCCATGAGAAAGTCATCATTCACATGAAACACTTGGGGAAAATTGCAAGAACAATAAATCAAGAAGAGTAAATTATCTTGTTGAACAACTCGTTATTGAATATGCAAGTAAGATTGTCACTTACCGATAGTAGAAATTGTCTGGAAAAGCTCCATACTACCGAACCCCTTGCAGGTAAAATTCATGAACAATGCAAAGAAAACGCATAACTCTTCCAAACCAGACTTGCTAAGGAGACAATGAATATTTCCACTACTCTAAACATGAAATAATGCATGTTGAATGTAGTGGGTACAATAGGAAAAGTACGCCATGTGACCTGAGCGTTTTAGCGTGCTTGGGTTAGTTGAGGGTACAGGGTTGGCCTTGTTCCTCACCCACCTCCTTTAATGGTCGATCAGAGAATTTACTCTCGACTATCCAACACCTCTAGTCTTATTTATGAGGGTCGATCCAGGTCTTTTCAAGAACCTATGTATCAAATTGATCAACCCTAGTCGCTACTAGCCCAATTAGCACCAATGGTTAGTTTAGTTAAAACCTGGTAAGTTACAATCTAACTATCCAATTTGCGTGTGTTTCTAATTAGAAAGTTGGTTGGATTTAGACGTTGGAAAGGATCCTCAACCAACCAAGGAATGGATGAGGACGCCTTCATAGTCCATAAAACAAACCATGAAACACTTTTGTAATGTACCGCATAATTTACCAACCAAAAAAAAAATTATGTTTATAGAAGAAGGGGTCTATGTTGTCATAATTCCATTAAAAAGGAAACTAACCTTACCTTACTCTCTATTATCTAGTTAAACAATTCCTAAATTTCTACTTCCACAAGATTGTCTTATTTATAACATCTTGACTAAAACGAGTAGAAAGGTTATAAGGAAAACATCCCAAGGCTTTAGTGAACCCCTTTCTGCCTCTATTCCTTACCTATATGTGTAGGGATATATATATAAGTGTAGTCTCATAAAATCATGCTAAAACTCGTTTTAGCATAAGGCTCTATATCTACACCTGGTCCACTTGTTGATTCTTTAACATTGGAGACTTTCACTAGTTCCTAACCATAATAGTCATGGGGTCGAATCTTATTGTTAACCTTGGAGACTTTAACTAGTTCCTAACCATAATAGTCGTGGGGTCGAATCTTAAATTCCAGGTAACTGGTCTAACTACCACATCCTGGTTATCTGTTGGTTCTTAGAACCAGTGGATTAATTAAGGATTCTAAGCCTCTAGACTAGTGGATAATTTGACAAGTAGTGTCGAGTTATGACCAAATTAGCACAGAGGGCGTGAATGTACATTTAACTTCCGTCAAGTCACTAAGGGGTCAAATCTGACATTCTTTAAAGGGAAGGGTTAGTCTGTGGTCTAGGTAGTTAAAGCTCTGCGACTACATTAATGGCAGTTCTATGCATTCCAATGAATTGAACGGGCTCAATACCCAAAGTGTCATATCAACTCTGCCCTTGTCACATGGTTAAACATCCTCCACACTCTCCACATTTACTCTGAGACGACAAGGCATCTTTAGGGTTAAGGTGGGTTTCTAGTTTTTCATTGTTGAGTTCTGCGAAGAGGTTCTGTTAAGAACCAAATATCAATATAGCATAGAAAAACCTCAAAAAAAGTACTCAACGCCTTGAAAAAGAGATAATTTCAGATAATAAGCCTCTTTGATGGGCAACCTCCTTTTACCCCATTTAAATGTTCAAGTACAAGATGATTCAAAATGAAAATGTCTCCTTGGTATATATAGGAGACTAGGAGGTATAATTACAACTAGTGGCCTAAAGCCGACATAAATAAAATAACATTACTAATATAATATGCCCCAATTAAGGGGTAATGATCCAATATTAGGGCTTAACATGTCCCTCCCCTTGAGACAAGTGTTGTCTGCAACGCTTGAGTAACTCTAGATTCTTCTGTATAAAAGAATCATCTTCCCAAGTGGAATCTTCAGTTGATAGTTTCCTCCATTTAATGAGATACTCTGAAATGGATATATTCCTCAGTTGGCAAATTATTGTGTCAGTGATGGCTTCAGGCTCCAATATGATTTTTCCTTACTCGTCAAGTTCTTGAAATATAGTTTCAACTGGGATCTTGTCGCCTATAACCTTCTTTAAGCATGAAACATGGAAAACTCGGTGTACTTGTGAAGATGCAGGCAACTCCAATTTCTATGCCATAGTACCAATCTTT
>SNQJ01S0022061.1:83048-115446 GCA_010110895.2 Picea sitchensis | reverse complement strand
CCTCATCATGAATTTCATGGGATGCATTTTCACTTTCAGGTGTCTTCTCTGTTACAAAAGTTTTCAATACTTCCATGATCTCCCCTTTTAAACCCTCCATCATCTCTTGTAGTTCATAATTTGTTACTATATTCTTTTGTAAATCATTTATGTCCCTACACATTTCTTCACCTTCATCAAGAGTCCAAGTAGGATTTTCTGGAGGCTTATTTGGTGTAGAAGTTCCCCTTTTGGGTGGCATGTTGGCCAAGTATCACTTTTGAGCCTTGATTTTGAGGTGGTTATGCTAGACAATATTTTTTCTCTTGTATCTCTCAAGTTTCGGACCTTCTGGGTATGAAACATTATTTTATGTAGTTCTCTGATATTTACTCTCTGCAATACCATAGGCCTGATCAAAATTGGATGTGCCAAGTGGAATTTACGGTAACTTCCCAAAACTTGTTGATTTTTGTCCTTTCCGGGAGATCTCACTTGTATAGCATGCCCCGCACAAACTAATTGATATAAAATTCTGAAACTCACACCATAAATACTATAGACCATCCATGATCCAATGAAACTAGTCCCAGTCAATTTGGATACTCTAGGAAGAAGTTATGATTTTTTTACCTGGAACACCATCTTGAAACTAGTCAATAAGACTAGTCAGATGCCCTATATTACACAAGGTGTATCTACAAATTTAACATGACCCAAAATATAACATTTTTACCACAGATACCTTACTAATTTCTATAAATATCCTATGGATTTTAGGGTTTGAAAGATTACATAAATTTTTTAATAGTGAAAATTCTGCAATGACTCGGTTCAAGATGATTCCATAACCCTATCTTGTACAGGCTGTATCTATGAAAGTATAAGGCCTCAGGAGATAAATTTTGATCCCAACGTACCTTGATCCATCTACTAAATATACTCCAATTCCTTCCTTTTGAAACCTTGTAGAAAAAAAGTTATAGTGAAAATTCCAAGGTGTCTCATATGTAGCAACGAAACCCCAAGACCTTGAGCTATGATACCATATCTTAAGAACCAAATATCAATATAGCATAGAAAAACCTCAAAAAACGTACTCAACGCCTTCAAAAAGAGATAATTTTAGATAATACGCCTCTTCAAGGGGGAAACCTTCTTTTACCCCACTTAAATTTTCAAGTACAAGATGATTCAAAATAAAAATGTCTCCTTGGTATATATAGGAGACTAGGAGGTATAATTACAACTAATGGCCTAAAGCTGACATAAATAAAATAAAATTACTAATATAATATGCCTCAATTAAGGAGTAATGAGACAATATTAGGGCTTAACAGGTTTTGTGTAACAAAATGTTGAGGAAAAGTTTTTGTCAAGGTGTTTGCTCCATGGTTGTAATAGATGACGTGGTATGCATCCCTGGTAAGTTCTTTCCTTATGCATGATACTATGGTTGATAAGGAAATGGTGGTGTAATTTACAAATTTTGTTTTGTTGGTGTAATCTCTGAAATTCTTTGATTCCATCTTGAATCCTATAGAAGCGATTTTTCTTTTGAGTTTGTCGCTATTCCTCCACTAGTTATAGAGAGGAAGCACTAGCCTCATTTGTCTACGTTTCAGGATCTAGAGTTTCTCTGGTGGCCTCCTATCATGAACCGGGGTCCATAACCAAATTATTCGAGAGACTAAGGGAGGGTTCTGTTATGAGGGATAACCCTACTGTGTGCTTTGTTTTACTTGCATGGTACCTGTGTGACCCTACCTCCATAGCGTCCAAGAGACTTAACTCGACCTTCGCCTGCGTTACTCCTCCTTGTCTATACTAAATATTTTCCAAATTATACTTTGTAAAACATTTGGTCGGAATAGCTTTGTATTACTCTTATCTTATACAGTTATGTGTAGTTTGGTTCTGGTCGACTGAGCTCAATCAGTTAGATGTATTCCCAGTTAAGAATAAAGGAATTATACTTTGTTTAGGCCAAGGTGCAAAGTGCAGTTTATGCTTCACAGGGATTTTAGTATAGTCGATTACTGTATTCAATTATCCATTAGTTTTTTCATGAAGATATTTCTTATGCTATTTTAAGTCGTTTTGAGGACTGAAACATATCACTAACGATGGGACCTGTTTGATATGAGGTTACCCATCATTGAGTTATGGCACTATCCACCTTCATCCCTGGGTGTTTGTCTCGACAAAAAGCAACAAGAAGAAATAAATCTGAGGAGTCGCGAATCATAAGTTAAGTAACGTCTTGGTATGATGTATTTAATATTCGTATGCTTCTTAAAATTATTCCTCGTATATCATATGCTAATATTTGACTGTGAAAAATTATCCAGGGTTTCATTTATGTGAGGATTTTGGATTTTCGTCCGTGAGCCCGATACAAAAGGTAAATGAGTTCCCATTTGTAACCCCTTCCGAGTTCGAACAAACACAGTCGCAAAAGAATGTAGTCACTTAGTATAGTTTTTTCTCATTTTCCTATCAGACTTGAAAGGGGAAGAACTCCCAAATGTAACATAAATTTTGGGTCCAATTATTATAGCATGACTCTTGTATCGATTTATCTACAGGATTGCTCTATTTTTTTTGAATGAATGAAAAGACTTTTGTGTTAATCACTCAGATCTCTCCTTACTCTAAAATTTATTTACTATGATTATATCTTAGATCGATGTTCTATTTAGATTATGAATGTTTGAAATTCGAAAGGTATTAGATCTAAAATACCATATATACATCATTTACTTTCATTCGACATTCTTTATGTATATTTTCGATATGCTTCGTTCTGGGTTTGTAATAATTAGATTGGATCTAATAATGATCTGAGTAAGGTTACGATTTTGTGTTGTATTTCCAGAACACTGATCTAGAAATATATAAGAAGATTTATGGACATCCATGCCCATGCATCTATCATTGTGTCATAAGGGTTTCTAATATATGGGTAGGAAATTTTGTAATTGTAAGCTATATGTACAAAACTGTAAGAAATTATATTTCCCTTTCTATGCATCTCCTTAACTTTAATCTTATGGAGTATCCTACTTATGTAATATCCTATAATTGAACAATGTGACTTATTAAAATCTTATCTAGTATTGTACCGAGTTTTTAAGGAGAAGTTTGCAGACTCTCCAATTCAATATTTTCTTTATATCTAAGAGGTTGATTTCCAATTTGTATCGTCTATTTACCTATACAATGTGACATCAGATTTCTGTATAAGTATGTCTTGTTATAGTTACATCATTTTTGTTTAAATTATGATACCACGCAAATTATCAACCACAAATAAATAAACATATAATTTTATATGTAGTTATATAAGTACTATTCATGGTTTTGGAGCATCCATACCGTTCTATGTCCCTTCCCTTTCAGTACTATCCAAGAAGGGAAAGCTTAGCTATAACATACGAACTCTCAGAAATCCACTTTTATAGAGAAATACATAAACTTATTGGATATACAGATTTGTTTAGTTTACGAATTATACATTGGTAGTTACCTAGAATTCCAATTACAGAAGTAGAAATTCCAGAACTAGGCTATCTGTTATAAAATTCACATAACAACTAAATTTCATCCACGGAAAATTATTTCACTTTAGAAAAAATAGATACATTATAACAAATATATATAATCATTCAAAACAGATAAGGAGAAGAATACATATCTGAACCAGTTGTGGGAAAACAAAGGGAACAACCACATTCCTCCCAACCGTAGAATAGGGTAGCCAAATTACTTGCCCAATTCACCCCCTAGCCTGACCATGAGTCCATGAGGGATAACTCGGAAAACTCCTCCTCAAAAATGTCTTTCCGTATCAGCAGAATTCTCTTCCCAGCATACTCGACAGTGTCCTGCCTCCTCACATATGTTATTTAATCAAAAAAAAAAATTCCTAGGTCTTTTTCCCTCCCTTGGGAATTTTCTCAACTTTCTAAATCCCTGATTTTTAGGTGCTACCAACGACCAAATCTCTGATTTTCCACTTGTAACAATCATCCTAGAGGTAGTTTCAACATGTTCTCCACTCATGGAGTCATGGTCAGTTGATTTTAACATGGCTATTCCATTTGTCCTCCTACAATAAATATAAAATATTATATTTTCATACAAGTGTCATAGTCAAATACTTAGTTGGGTCAAATTAGATCTTTGCCTAACAGTCATTATAATTAATTACAATTATCAAATTCGAAATTCGAAATTTCCATAAATGGGAAAAATTTTCCAAATTTGAATTTACTAAAAACCGAATAATTTTCCAAAAAAATTTAAATTTGAAAAATACTTTATTTTTGGGGATGTCACATCCTTTCCCCCTTCAACAAAACACTTTCCTCAGTGTTCGTTCCTTTATTGGAACATGATTGGATGAGATTTCCACAAATCTCCCTCCAACTCCCAAGTGGCCTCCTCAGGACTAAAGTGCTTCCATTGCACCTTTACCTGAGCCACAGATCTATTCCGAAATGTTATTTCTCTATAGTCCATAATACACAGAGGATCCACCTGGATCTCACCTTCGGGTTCCACTTGCACCCAGTTCCAAACAATCATATGAGTATGGTCATGAACATACTTTTTCAACAAAGAAACATGAAATACATTATGAATTCTTAGATTAGCTAGAAGTGCAAGTTGGTATGCTACGGGTCCAATTCAAGCTAGTATCTCGAAGGGCCCACAAAACCTGGGTGCCTTCTTGGCACAGTTTCCTAACTTCAATGAGATTGTTCGGTCTTTGACCTTCAAATAAACATGGTCTCCTACATGAAATTCCAAGTGTCTTCTTTTCTGATCTACATAGCTCTTTTGTCTGTCATGTGCTTCTTTTAAGTTCTGTTGTACCTTCCTTACCATGTGCTCCATTTCTTGGAGCATCTCTGGTCCAACCATGATTCTGCGTTATCGCAACTAATTGGCATCGTACACTTGCTGTCGTACAGTACCTCGAAAGGGATTAACTTAGCGGAAGTTTGGTACCCATTGTTATATGAAAATTCTACCAAGTGTAGATAGTCTTCCCCCTTGTTTGGTTTTGTTCTTACGTACATGCGAAGCATATCCTTTACGATTTGGTTTGTCCTTTCAGTCTGTCCATCCATTTGTGGGTGATAACGCGTACTGAAATTCAAATTAGTATTTATCCTTGCAAACAATTCCTTCCAAAAGATGAATCTAAATTTTACGTCTCTATCTAAAATCACCATTTTAGGAATACTATGCAGTCTAGAAATTTATTTCATAAATATTTCAGCAATGTTTATAGCTTTAAAAGTAGACTTTACATGAATAAAATGTGCTGACTTACTGAGTTTATCAATTACAACCATAATAGAATCATTTTGACTCTGGGTTTTTGGCAAAACTGTTATAAAGTCCAGCAATATGGTCTCCCGTTTCCATTCTAGTACTGGTAATGGTTGTAATAGGCCAACAAGATGCTGGTGTTCGGCCTTAACCTGTTGACAATAGTGGCACCTAGCCAAGTATTCTATTGTTTAGTCCTTCATATTAGGCCATTAAAATAGTTTTCTAAGTGTTGTTATTGTTTTCTGGTATCCTAGATGGCCAAAATATGGTTTCTTATGCACTTCGTCCAAGACTATTAACTTTAACTCTGCTGAATCTGGTATGTAAAGTCTATTTTTAAATCATAATAGTCCCTTCTTCTCGATACTTAGACCTGGTTTATCTGAGTTTGCGGTACTGTTTTGTACTTCTACCATTATCTTATTGTAGTTTTCATTGCTAATACCTACCATCCTTATTCTTTGTTCCAGGTCACTTTCTGCCCTATTGATATTTATCTCAAATAACCCATGGACTCTTCTGCTTAAAGCGTCAACTACCTTATTTTCCTTTCCCTTCATATGTCTAACCTCGAAGTCGAATTCACTCAAGAAGGCTAGCCATATTTCTTTCCTTGCATTAAGATCTGGTTGGCTAAACAAATGTTTCACACCGCTACTATCTGTCAATAGTAGAACTTTTCTACCCATGAAGTAGTGTCGCCACATTTTTAAGGCATGTATTACCGCCGCCAATTCTAAGTCATGAGTGACATATTTTTTCTCATGTTCTTTTAATTTCTAGAACTCATAAAAAATAACATGTCCTTCCTGAGTTAGGACACCACCTAGTCCTTATTTACTCGCATCGACACAGACAATAAGGTCTTTATCAGGGTCTTCTACCTTCAAGATGGGTGCAGTTGTCAATAATTCCTTCAGCTTGTTAAAATTGTCTTGGCACTTCTGTGACTAGTTAAACTTGGTCCCTTTCTTTTGTAATGACGTGATAGAGTAGGCTATTTTGGAAAACCCTTCTATAAATATATGGTAATATCTGATGATTCCCATGAATGATCGTATATTTTCTACATCCTTAGGTACCGACCATTCTAAAATGGCTTTGATTTTCTCAGGGTCTACGACAATGCCTTCTACTGAAATTACATGTCCTAGATATTGTATTTCCTTTTGATAAAAGCCACACTTATCAAATTTGGCGTACATTTTGTGTTTCCTCAACATTTACAGAACTATTCTTAAGTGTTCTTCATGTTCTTCCTCTATTTTAGAATAGAACAGAATATCGTCGATAAATGCTACTATGAACTTGTCTAAGTACTGGCTGAAAATATTGTTCATTAGACACATAAATGTGCCTGGTGTGTTAGTGAGTCTGAAAGGTATGACTACAAATTCGTAGTGTCCATATCTTGTTCAAAACGTTGTTTTGTTTATATCTTCATACCTTATCCTAACTTGATGATAACTAGATCGTAAATCTGATTTCGAAAATATCTTGGCCCCACCTACTTGATCAAACATGTCATTTATCCTATGTAAGGGGTACTTGTTCATAATAGTCATTTTATTCAATTGTCTATAATCGATACAAAGTCTTAGAGTGTCGCATTTCTTTTTGACAAAGAGGACTGGTTTCCCCCATGGTGAAACACTTGGACTGATATACTCTTTGTCTAACAATTCCTATAATTGTATTTTTAATTCTGTCAATTTTGGTAAGATCATTCGGTAAGGTGCTTTTGAGATAGGGACTAAACCAGGTAGTAGGTCTATGGAGAAGTCTATTTCCCTTCTAGGAGGTAATTTTGGTATCTCATCCACAAACATGTGTCTAAATTCATGTAGGACAAGAAAGTCTTCTAACTTTGGCTCATCTCCTTTTTCTAACAGATTCGTTACTTGGATGGCATAAAATTGACATCCCTTTCTGATACATTTCTTGAATTGCATCGCTAAAACTTGTCTAATTGATACCGATTTTGGTATACCTTGGGTTGTTCTAGTAGTGTCAAAATCATCTTTATAGTTAAGTATCTTTGTGTAACAATCTAGTACTTCTTTGTGTTGTTCCAACCAATCCATCCTGATAATTATATCATAATATCCTAGTGGTAGGATGTTCAAGTTTTTTCCTATATTTTGACCATCTAAGCTGAACTCAAAATTAGGAATAAAGTCAAGTACTCTCCTTTTAGTTCCTGTTGCTAGTTGTACCAACCATGATTTTTCATGCTTTAGCTTCTTAAGTTTATTTGACTCTACCACATCAGGAGTAATATAACTTAACGTGGCTCCAGGGTCAATTAAAACAAAAATTCAAGTGTTATTGATTTTACCTTCGATCTCTACCACAGAAGATTGGTGGTCATCTTGTCGACCATCTATGGTTGCATTTATCTGATGTAGGTTTCTGTCCACGTCACCCACAGTCGAGGCTTCCTACAAATTATGAACAACAATTCTGTTTGCTGAAATTAAACGTGGATAGTTCCTCCTTAGATGAGGTTCTCCACATTCCTATCACTTTAATGGTTCATGGGGGATGTCCCCAAACTTCTTCATTCCTAGATTTAACGGTCTACCGCTGCCTTGTGTATTTGGATGGTTGGAGTGAAAATCTTTCCTCATAAATATTTTTGTTGTATTCCAATAAGGAGTTGGCTAGTATCCCTTCTTTCGCTGGTTCATTCGATCTTGTTTCTTATCCTTCCAGGCTTTGGGAAACTCTACCCACTGTTTATACTAGTCGTAGAACATTCAATCTTTCTTGACTACTTCATTCAAGGATTTGGGGTTGTCAAACTCAATTCTTTCTCTGTAGGACTATGGTAAACAACTTAAGAATCATTGGATTTTTACCTTATCCTCCTAGATATACGATACGAACCTTAGTAGTTCCAGAAATTTGTTTATAAGGTCCTCCATCGTCATCTATCCAAGTTGTAACTCATAAAATTCTTTCGTTTTCCTTTCATAGTAGCTTTATGAAAGATATTGTTTCCTGAAATACTTCCTAAAGTCGGACCATTCCAACTGTTTCTCTTTTAGGCCCTTGGCCAATTTCGGGTCTTGCCACCAAATGTTGGCCTTCCCTTTCAGATTGTAGATGGTCATTATGACCTTCATATTGCTGGAATAGTTGTAGATCTGGAAGTATTTTTTGATGTCCAACAACCACGCCTCAACTTCTTCTCCTATACTGGATTCTCCATCAAAGGTAGTTGGTTTAATCTTTTTAAATTCTCCTTCAACGTGGTCTACTTGTTTTCTTTTTCTGTCAGCATTAGTTTTGTCCTCAGATGAAGGTGTACCGTCAGACAAACTGTTTCCTTTTTCTGTTTCAGACCCAAAAGTTTTGGAGGCCCTTTTATTGACCTCTTCATCCTGGTTATCGTCCTTTGGGATTTTCTTGGTCACTATATTGTGTAGCAGTACTTCATTTATCTCTTGATGTTCCTGTTGTTCTTTCTTTATTTTCTCGTTGTCGGCTTTGAAAACCTGCATCTCAACAATGAGATTCCTCATTGTTTCCAACACTTCCGTGGGTGAGATTCCGTCACTGTTTTGTCTCTGATTTCCATGATGTCTTTGTTTGGGATTTCCATCAATTTTGATTTCCCCATCATCCTGTGCTGCCATGATTAACACAAAACAAAAAGGTTTCTTATTTGTAACAATGAAGTTTTATTAGTTTTGCATAAGTTAAAAAATATATATATGCCAAAAATTCAATGTGGCCCTGTTCAAGGCCCAGTGTTGTAAACTTTGCTCTGATACCATATGTAATGTACCTCATAATTTACCAACCAATTTTTTTTTTATGTTTATAGAAGAAGGGGTCTCTGTTGTCATAATTTCATTAAAAAGGAAACAAACCTTACCTTACTCTCTATTATCTAGTTAAACAATTCCTAAATTTCTACTTCCACAAGGTTGTCTTATTTATAACATCTTGACTAAAACAAGTAGAAAGGTTATAAGGGAAAGGTCCCAAGGCTTTAGTGAACCCCTTTCTATCTCTATTCCTTACCTATCTATGTAGGGCTATAGATATAAGTGTAGTCTCATAAAATCATGCTAAAACTTATTTTAGCATAAGGCTCTATGTCTACACCTGATCTACTTGTTGATTTTTTAACCTTGGATACTTTAGCTAGTTCGTAACCATAATAGTCATGGCCTAGAATCTTGTTTTTAACCTTGGAGACTTTAACTAGTTTCTAACTATAATAGTCATGGGGTTGAATCTTAAATGCTAGGTAATTGGTCTAACTACCACGTCTGGGTTATCTGTTGGTTCTTGGAACTGGTGGATTAATTAGAGATTCTAAGCCTCTACACTAGTGGATAATTTGATAAGTAGGATCGATTATGATCCAAATTAGCACAGAGGGCGTGAATTCACATTTAACTTCGGTCGAGTCATTAAGGGGTCAAATCGGACATTCTTTAAAGGGAAGGGTTAGTCCATGGTCCAGGTAGTTAAAGCTCTATGACTACATTAATTGCAGTTTTGTGCATTCCAATGAATTGAACGAGATCAATACCCAATGTGTCATATCAAATATGCCCTTGTCACATGGTTAAACTTCCTCTACACTCTCAAAATTTACTCCAAGATGACAAGTCATCTTTAGGGTTAAGGTGGGTTTCCAGTTTGCCTTTGTTGAGTTCTGCGAAGAGGTTCTGTGTAACAAAATGTTGAGGCAATGTTTTTGTCAAGGTGTGTGCTCCATGGTTGTAATAAAAATCATGGTCTGCATCCCTGATAAGTTATTTCCTTATGCATTATACTATGGTTGATAAGGAAATGGTGGTGTAATTTATGGATTTTTTTTTGTTGGTGTAATCTTTGAAATGCTTTGATTCCATCCCGAATCCTGTAGAAACAATTTTTATTTTGATTTTGTCACTATTCCTCCTCTAGTTATAGAGAGGAAGCACTAGCCTCGTTTTTCTACATTTTGGGATCTAGAGTTTCTTTGGTGGCCTCCTGGCATGAACTGGGGTCGATAACCGAATTATTCGAGAGACTGAGGTAGGGTTCTATTTGGGGGGATAACCCTACTATGTGCTTTGTTTTACTTGCATGGTACCTGTGTGACCCTACCTCCATAGAATCCAAGAGAATTAACTGGACCTTCACATGTGTTACTCCTCCTTTTCTATACTAAAGATTTTCCAAAAGCATACTTTGTAAAACATTTGGTCGGATCAACTTTGTATTACTGTTAGCTTATACAGTTGTGTGTAGTTTTGTTCTGGTCGACTGGGCTCAATCAATTAAATGTATTCCCAGTTAAGAATAAAGGACTTATACTCTATTTAGGACAAGGTACAAAGTGCAATTTATGATTCACAAGGATTTTAGTATAGTCAATTACTGTATTCCATTATCCATTAGTTTTTGCGTGAAGATCTTTCTTATGCTATTTTAAGTCGTTTCAAGGACTGAAAAATATCACTAATGATTGGCCCTGTTTGATACAAGGGTACCCATCAATGAGTTATGGAACTATCCACCCTCGGCCCTGGGCGTCTATCCCGACAGAAAGCAACTAGAAGAAAGAAATCCCAGGATTCGCGAATCAAAAGTTAAGTAACGTCTTGGTATCATGTATTTAATATTTGTATTCTTCTTAAAAAATTTCCTCGCATATCATATGCTAATATTTGACTGTGATAAATTCTCGAGGGTTTTGTTTACACGAGGATTTCGGATTTTCGTCCGTGAGACTGATACAAAAGGTAAATGAGTTCCTGTTTGTAACCCCTCCCGAGTTCGAACATACACGGTCGCAAAAGAATGTAGTCACTTAGTATAGTTTTTTCTCAGTTTCCTATTGGACTTGAAAGGGGAAGAATTCCCAAATGTAACATAAAGTTTGGGTCAAGTTATTATAGCACGACTCTTGTATCGATTTATCTACAGGATTCCTCTATTTTTTTTGAATGAATGAAAAGACTGTTGAGTTAATCGCTCGAATCTCTCCTTACTCTAAAATTTATTTATTGTGATTATACCTTAGATCGAATGTTCTATTTAGATTCTGAATGTTTGAAATTCAAAATATATTAGATCTAAAATACCATATATACATCATTTACTTTCATTCGACATTATTTACGTATATTTTCGGTATGCTTCGTTCTGGGTTTGTAATAATTAGATTGGATCTAATAATGATATGAGTAAGGTTACGATTATGTGTTGTATTTCCAAAACATTCATCTAGAAATATATAAGCAGATTTATGTACATCCATGCCCATGCATCTATCATTGTGTCACAAGGGTTTCTAATATATAGGTAGGAAATTTTGTAATTGTAAGATATATGTACAGAATTGTAAGAAATTATATTTCTCTTTCTATGCATCTCCTTGCCTTTACTCTTACAGAGTATCCTACTTCTGTAATATCCTATAATTGAACAGTGTGACTTATTCAAATCTTATCTGGTACTGTATCGATTTTTTAAGGAGAAGTTTGCAGACTCTCCGATTCAATATTTTCTTTATATCTAAGGGGTTGATTGCCAATTGGTATCGTCTATTTACCTATACAATGTGACATTAGATTTTTTTATAAGTACGTCCTGTTACAGTTACATCTTTTTTGTTTAAATAATGTTACCACACAAATTATCAACTGCAAATAAATAAAAATATAATTCTATATGTAATTCTATACATAATATTCATGGTTTTGGAGCATCCATACCATCCTGTGTCCCTTCCCTTTCAGTACTATCCGAGAAGGGAAAGCTCATCTATAAAATATGAACTCTCAAAAATCCACTTTTATAGAGAAATACATAAACTTGTTGGATATACATATTTGTTTAGTTTTTGAATTATACATCGGTAGTTACCTAGAATTCGAATTACAGAAGTGGAAATTCCAGAACTAGGCTATCTGTTATAAACTTCATATAACAACTAAATTTCATTCACGAAAAATTATTTCACTTTAGCAACAACCGCTACATTATAACAGATATATATAATCATTCAAAATAGAGAAGGAGAAGAATACATATGTGAACCAGCTGTGGGAAAACAAAGGGAACAACCATGTTCCTTCCAACCATAGAATAGGGTATCCAAATTACTTGCCCATTTCACCCCCTAGCCTGACCATGAGTCCATGTGGGATAACTCGGAAAACTCCTCCTCAAAAATGTCTTTCCGTATCAGCAGAATTCTCTTGCCTCACACTCCAACAAAAGTGTTCATAACAGCAAGATAAAAGCAATAGTCTCTCTTCCCAGCATACTCGACAGTGTCCTGCCTCCTCACATATGCTATTTAATCAAAAATATATTTTCCTAGGTATTTTTCCCTCCCTTGGGAATTTTCGTAGCTTTTTAAATCCCTGGTATTCAGGGGCTTCCAATGGCCAAATATCTGATTTTCCACTTGTAACAATCCGCCCAGAGGTAGTTCCAACATGTTCCCCACTCATGGAGTCATGGTGAGTTGATTTTAACATGGTTGTTCCATTTTCCCTCCTGCAATCAATATAAAATATTTTTTTTTCATACAAGTGTCATAGTCAAATGGTTAATTGGGTCAAATCAGATCTCTACCCAACAGTCATGATAATTAATTACAATTATCAAATTCAAAATTCGGAATTGCCATAAATGGAAAAAAAATTCCCAATTCGAATTTACTAAAAACGAAATAATTTTCCAACAAATTTTAAATTTCAAAAATACTTTATTTTTGGGGATGTTACAACTTCAAATAATTTGAGAATAGTTAAACTTTAGGTTCAATCACCTTTACTTTGTGTACACAGTCATTCTGGGCCTTAGAGTTAGGCTTGCGCATGTTTAGAGGCAACATGTACTAAACAAGAGAATGAGTTCCTAATCACTAGACCATGCCTGGTTCCCATGTTTAGAGGCAACATGTACTAAACAAGAGAATGAGTTCTTAAGCACTAGACCATGCCTCGTTCCCTTGTGTTACAAGTTATTTACACCTTAATCCTTCAAAAATGCTAGTATGACTTCACAAAGAGGAAAACACTAGTCTATGGCTCTATAATGCTAGAAAGAATTTTGAATACATGGGTATTACAAAAATTCAATAAGGATGTCGTCTCCATTTTATAAATCTACTTTTCGAAATTTAGAGCTTATTGTGCCATAGAAGAATTTTTTTTTGTTCTTTTCTATGACGAAATTAAGGATTATTACATATGGTATCAGAGCCAAAGGTTAAAACACTTGGATCATAAATAGGGGCACCTGATTTACTTAGCACATATTTTTTCTTATGGAAAAACTAACAAATTTTTACTGTTACAGACACGAAACCTTTTTTGTTTTGTATTAATCATGGCAGCTCAGGATGACGCAAAAATAAGACCTGGTGGGAATCCAGAACAAGGGCATCCTGAAAATAAGAGACATAATAGTAATGGAAGATCACCTACCGAAGTTCTAGAAAAAATGAGGAATCTCATTGTTGAACTGTAAGTTTTCAAAGACGATAATGAAAAATTGAAGAAAGAACAACAGGAACAACAAGAAATAAATGAAGTCTTGTTGCACAGTATAGTCATAAATAAAATCCCAAAGGATGATAATACCGATGAAGAAGTTAGCAAGAGGGCTTCCAAGAACTCTGGACCTGAGATGTAAAAAGGAGACAGTTCATCTGAAGGTACACCCTCAGTTGTGGAAAAAACAAAAACAGATGGAAAGAGAAAACATGTAGACAACCTTGAAGAGGAATTCAAGAAAATTAAACCATCTACCTTTGATGGAGAATCCAGAATATGAGAAGAAGCTAAGGCATGCTTATTGGACATCAAAAACTACTTCCAGATATACAACTATTCCAACAATATGAAGGTCAGAATGACCATATACAACCTGAAAGGGAAGGCCAACATTTGGTGGAAAGACCTAAAATTGGCCAAGGGACTAAAGGAGAAACATATGGAATGATCTAACTTTAGGAAATATTTCAAGAAACAATACCTATCTGAAAGCTACTATGAAAAGAAAGAAAAATAATTTTATGAGTTAAGACTTGGACAAATGACAATGGAGGACCTTATAAAAATATTCTTTGAATTACTAAGGTTCATACCTTACATCCGGGAGGATAAGGTAAAAATCCAACGATTTTTAAGTTGTTTACCACAGTCCTACACGGTCAGAATTGAGTTTGACAACCAGAAATCCTTGAGTGAAGTATTCAGGAAATCACGAATGTGCTACGATCAGTATAAACAATGGGCAGAGTTTCCCAAAGCCTGGAAGGATAAGAAACAAGATCGAATGAACCAGCGGAAGAAGGGATACTGGCCAAATCCTTATCGGAATGTAGCAAAAATCTTTCCGAGAAAAGATTTTTACTCCAACCATCTGAATATGCAAGGTAACGGTAAACCGATAAATATGGGAATGAAGAAGTTTGGGGACAACCCTCACGGACCATTAAAGTGTTGGGAATGTGGAGAACCTCATCTAAGGAGAAACTCTCCACATTTAATTTCAACAAACTGAATTGTTGTTAATAATTTGTAGGAAGCCTTGACGATGGGTGATGTGGGAAGAAGCCTACATCGGATAAATGCAGCCATAGATGGCCGACAAGATGACCACCAGTCCTATGGTATAAATCGAAGGTAAAATCAATAACACTTGAATTTATGTTTTAACTGACCCTATAGCTACTTTAAGTTATATTACTCCTGATGTAGTAGAGTCAAATAAACTTAAGAAACAGAAGCACGTAAAATCATGGCTGGAACAACTAGCAAGAAGAACTAAGAGGAAAGTAGTCAACTTTATTTCTCATTTCGAGTTCAACTTGGATGGTCAAAACATAAGAACAAATCTGAATATCCTACCACTGGGATCTTATGCTATGATTATCCGAATGGATTGGTTGGAAAAGCACAAAGCAGTACAAGATTGTTATTTAAAGACACTTAACATATAAAGACGATTATGGCACTACTAGAACAGCCCAAGGTATACCAAAACCTGTATCAGTTAGACAAATTTCAACAATGCAATTAAAGAAATGTATGAGAAAGGGATGTCAAGCTTATGCCATCCATCATTTAAAGGAATCATTTTCCATTTAATTAAATGAATGATTTAGTGAACATAATCCTGATTCGGAAAAGTGATAGTGCTCTACAGAATTTTTGGGTCATCCGCAATTACTTTGAGTTAGAATTTCCGAATGGTAAACTTGCCCTCTTCATAGTGAGCGTTAAGGTAAACAAAAGGTTCAAGTGATGGGAGCACCCAACTAAGCTACAAAATTCTAAATAGGAGAAGATGATAGTTTTATCCTATCTATAAACACCCGGTGGAAGGCACTAACCCAAGCAAATCAGATCTTCGGATGGATTCAGACTTGAAATAGGTCGTGAAG
The DNA here is from genome assembly GCA_010110895.2 of Picea sitchensis. NCBI lineage: Eukaryota > Viridiplantae > Streptophyta > Pinopsida > Pinales > Pinaceae > Picea > Picea sitchensis. The sequence continues at coordinate 99,707 of SNQJ01S0022061.1, read as the reverse complement.
TCAGAGAAAGAAATTTAATGATCGACCAATCTAGAAGAAGGAAGTGTATTGTTAAAGTGTCTGAACACTCAATACCTTGGAGTCTTGTCATACAAGGACAATCTGGTTCAATATTTAATAGTAATCCTCTGTAAAGAGTTGTAGCCTGATCGTTTTTCGAAGGGTGGAAATCTTGTACCAGTGATTAAAACTTTAGAAAAGAACATCTACTAGAACAACTTGAAATTAGAAAAACACAATTGTAAACATTCATCATACTCTGATCGAGATATATTTACCGAAGTGAGTGCTAATATCAGGCATCATGAGGGTCTTTCATGTTGATGTGAACACCATCTACTCACAATCTAATCCATCGCAAGTATCCATGACATCAAATTTCTCACCCTCCATTGGATACTTGACTTGTATCATAGGTAGTACCTTTGTTCCACATCCAACTAAAAATAAAGGATCAAATCAAGAAAAAGAATGACAATTAAACAATCATAATGGCAGTGAGGGTTTTACTTACACAAGTTTAACGGATAAAATCTTAGGACTAAGAAACAACACAGTAATAGCAAATCTACTTCACAATCTTATACATGCACACCCAACGTCTGTTTAATATCATTTTAACCATAATATCTTCTCAGCATAAACTGGATAGAGGAATCAATAAGATTTGCATTTAAACAATTGAAACTGGATCGTTTATCATTACTATTGTGATCGGTGGTTGTATATCTTGCAGATTTTATATATATATATATACATTTCAAACAATTATCATGATCCAGAATAGATATAAACTCATTTCAACCTGCTAAACGATGGTAAATTAATTTATGTACAAAGATAATTATAATGTATCTAACTATACCATCGAACCATTCACCTTAGTATGCAATAATTGTATGCGCGACATAAACTACAATTTAAAATTTACAGAAGTAAATATAAAATTACTAACAACACCATCAAACTTTCCACATAATATAATATATTATGGGTGATATTCTTACTAAATATCGCGTGAGATAAATTATGATAACAATTCAATATTAAATGTAGAATATTATTCTAACAAATTCCATATACGTCAATGATTACAGAATAAATCTCAATTTGCTTCCAAATTATCAAATTTGCTTCGATATTTAACCTTCATATACAAGTTCAAAAAATGAATGCAGCTAGAAATGACAAAATAACGATGACAAGTTAAGTTTCATAAGCCATGCTTGAGGAATTTAATCTAGAGTTTAGAGTAAATTTTTTTTTTCATTTGTAAATTTGATTCAAGAGATCCATATACCACAGATAGGCACTATATCACAATATTCGTTAATAAAATAGCCATCACATAACCATTCTAACTACAGTAACAATTAGGTAACAATTAGGAACACCAGTAATTATATACATTATAAAATATGAATGCATACTTGAAACTATTCTTTCTACAATGAGAATTTCTTAAAAAAAATTAGCTAAAATATCAAATACCATAACCGAAAGGTAGAACTATGTTAAACCAAGGACTTCATGGGTACCTCCCAACCACCAACCAACACTAGGTGTATTCTTCTTCCTCCTTATCCCCTCGAGTCACAAAGGGGCCACAGATAGTAAACCAAAATCAATAGCACCAAAACTTGCCTCACAAAGAAGAGCTTCCAGTCTTTTCCAAGTTTAGAACCCGACTCTCAAAAAGTAAACTAGTTTAGAAAATTTTTACAGCATAACAATATTTTTTAAAAGTGAGATCCCTCTCCCTTTCTCTCCAATTCTTTTATATAAAAATACCCAATGACATGTCCTCGTGCACAAATAATTAATTTTTAATAATTTCAATAAATAATTATTCACCCACTACATCTGTCACACTCTCCCCAAGTTGCACATGTAATTCCTCTTTTTATTTTATTTAATTAGACATTTTCCCTCACATTCCCCAATGTGTTCCTATTTTTCCTCTTAGTGTCTCTTAGTTCCTCAATTCCTAATTTAATTTGTGTCCCCTAACTATATTTTATTTTGAGTTGGATTAGGAGTCTTCTTTTAGTTAGGATTAGTAGTAGATTGGCCCAAGATGATACTCTATGTGGACCATCTATTCTCTCATGTTTTTAATTTCTTCATATTTAAAATACCTTTTTAATATTTTAATGCCCACAAGTGAATTTACCCAATTTATTCTTATGTCCTTGTTCTCTTAATTTATTAGTCTAAATCCCTTTATTCCCTTTTATGTTTTAATTTAGTCAAACATCTTAGACTTAGACTCGCTATATTTCTTAGTTTATAATTTAATAATTAATTAAATACTATGTTATAACAAGGTATAAACATTTTTATTATGTTTTCTAGGTCATCTAGATTTATATTGACTTGCCATTTAATTACGTGACATTCCCTTCAAGATGAAATTCCATTATCCAAGGGTACCACTCGCCTTTGACTAGTTTGGAAGTTTGTCTGTCACTTGGAGTCAACACTCCACCTGGTCGACCTTCTGAGAGACTAAAGGTTTTCTAAGGAATAAGGATTTTACTTTATTTTGAACCCCTTATAATTATTCATGAATGATTGTCTCAGTCCGCCCTCATGACATCGTAGACCTCTCAGAACAAGGTAATCATTAACCATGCGTTCAAGTCACGACGGGAGTGATATTAGGATATGATAGGGATGTTCTCACACCTCTCCCTCATCTATCTAGTTTATGTGTATGACCCATCTACTCCTTATGTGAGTTGGATTAGAAAGAATCCCCAAGCCTGTATCCACTCACAAAGTAAATGTCAATAATAAATATGAATAATATCCATGCTAAAATCATCACATAAATCACATGCATGTAAATAAAATACTCAAACCAAATACAATTCCACTCCTTGACTCAATATGGAGTCCAAGGGAGTTCGTTGATGCCATCAACATCACTCAAGTTGTCATGTATCCTGCACACTTAGTGAATCTCATCAACAATAAACCTGAACAGTATATATATATATATATATATATATAGCTCATATATATATATATATATATAATAAATAAAACTCATAATCAAAGCACAATGATAATGTATCATAATCGGATCACTCGCTCGCAAGAATCAAAGCACAATGATAATGTATCATAATCGGATCACTTGCTCGCAAGTGTATTCAAACAATAAGTTAGTATAAATTTCTCTTAGTGGAACTAGATATTACATTGGTGACCTTTGTTTCTATGAATGAACAACATACACGAAGGGTGGATTCAAAAACTTGGTGTTTGTAAGTCAGTTCATTGTAATTTTGGAATTTGAGCATTAAAGAGTGGTCTCACTGATTGAAAAGGAACCTGAAGATGTATCCCAAGATGGGTGAACTCTTTTAACAAATTTCTTATGTTATATTTTAATCGTTTTTTATATTTACTTAATCTCATCATTTTATTTCCCCAAGTTATTCATTGGTGTTATTGAAGTTTATTCATAAATAAGACATTCACATATTATATGAAACTAGTAAAAGATGCTCTTGATTTACTGAATTCAATCAGATTCTTATTTATACTTAAGAACTAATTTTACATCGAAGAATTTTTGTATCAAGTTGGAAGAAAATATGGTTTTGATGTGTATTTGCAGTTGAATGCTTACGAGGTCCAAATCTAAGCAAGGTTAAGGAAATATTGCAAGTTATAATCTTGAAATTAGTTCAAGGAGATTCAATTGAAGAGGAGAAATGACTCCAATAAGAAGGTTATTTCCTTACAAATTTGAAGATGGTGTCCTCAAGAAATTTAATTTGATAAAGGGCATGGTGGAAGAAATGTACAAGAATCGAAAGAAGGCCAAGGAAGAAAGTACATTGGTAAAAATTTAAGAAGTTAAAGAAGAAGGAGAAGGTGAATAACGTCCAGATCTTCCTTCATCCCCATGATAATAATCATATTCTAATGGAAGTGAACCTTATTCTCATAAGAGGAAGAAATATTCTAAGAAATCTTCTCGTTCTCATGATTTTCGTTTGCTAAATCTAAATGTAAATTTTGATTTTCCTACTTATGATAGAGAGTTGAATGCAAATAAGTTGGATAATTGAATCAAATAGATTGAAGTATATTGCAAGGTACATAAAATCATAAATGACACTTCAAAAATGCAGTTGGCTACTCTTCGCTTGAGCAACACAACCTTTATGTGGTGGGAGAGTCAGACATAAGCTAATCCTATTCAACATGGTAAAATAATTTCTTCTTGGATTGAATTTGTTGTTATATTAAGACATGAATTCAATCCATTAGATTATATGAAAACACAAATGATTTCTTGGCAACATCTAAGAAAAGGAAAAGGGAATTTTTTTCAAGTTTATACAAAAGAATTTAAGGGCAGGGCATTGTCTTTGGGAATTCAATTACATACTCCAAAAAATCTTCTAAAGTATATTGGTGGTATCCACTCATATCTTTGACATACTATATTAATGTTTAATCCTACTAATATTGATGAAGTGTGAGTACACGCTATACATATTGATGCAAGAAAAGAAAATCATGTCATGGAGGATGTGTCAAGGGAGCCACGTGAATTCAAGGAGCAGTCGAAAGAAAAAGGGAAGAGTAAGAAGAAAACTATAGTAAGGAAATATGAAGAGAAGAACCCTACACGTTCTCATTGTGAGAAGAAATGACATGATGAGAAGCATTGTTGGAAGTTGTGTCTAGAATTGAAACCAAAGTGATCTAAACATGGAAAGGGTAAGAAGGAGACCACAACCATAGTTCAGGACCTTGGATTAGATTCATAGGATGAAACCGAGGTTACAACTATTGGAATCAAAGGAAAATCTTTTGTTGCAAGTTTTAACTCACGTACTTCTTTTTAAAAGTATAATGTAATGCCCGATGGTAGGAAAAGAGAATTCATGTTTCATTTACGAGTTATCTCAAAGAAAATTAACATTGAGACACATTTTTTATAGTGGATCACAAGTAAATCCTATTTTAGAGAAAGATTTTCATAATTTGGGATTGCAAACTAGGCATCATCTGAGACTGTATCCTTTGGGTTGGATTTGTGATAATTCTCATGTACATGTAACTAAGCAATGCAAGTTACATTTTGAGATCATATCTAGTTTCATTGATGATGTAGAGTTAGACATTGTTCAACTTAATATTTGTGGGATGGTTTTGGGAAGTCCATACTTGTACGGCACAAAGGACATTTTCTAAAGGGAATATAAAAGTATAATATTTTCAAGAATAAGATTGAGTTCATTGTGAGAGATCATGAGATGAAGATGAATTTGACAGTTGTCACTAGAGGGAAGATGGAAATTCTAGTTAATTCTAGTATACAGTATCTAGATTTACATCTTATGGTTGAAAATAAAAGTAGTCATTTGGTTGATGTTGTTCTATTTAAGAAGGTAAAATATGTTGATGGTTCATTCTCTTTTGCATTTGTATATTCAATTTTGTTTTTCAGTTGATTACTAGTCATTGTAGTATAGTTGGTAGCCACAATAATGAAGGACAAAGTTTGTGAATTTAAGGGAATAGTTAACTTGGTTATCAATGTTGTTTAATACTTCATTATGCTTTTGATGAGTCAAGTGATCATTGTCAAAGTAGCAAGGATGTATAATAATTGACAAGTGAGGCAACAATTCCATCACTTTAATTTTGAACGATCCATACTTTTGGAGGTCCAAAAGTTATTTAGTGGGGAGGTGTGATTCAGAAGGATCCAGGACATTCAAAATATCTAGGAGAATATGGAATGCTAAATTTTTTATCTTTCTCAAATTCTCTTGAAAATGACTCCATTTCATAGATCTTAGTGATATATTTCAAACGGTGCAAAAATCACCTCAAACAGAGTTCATATGCAAAAGTTATAGCCGATCAAATTTTTGTCAAACCAGATCAAAAGTCAAAGAAGCGATTCAATGTGGTAGGCCTACAGGCTACCACATGGCATGTATGTACATGTTTTACAACTCACAACATGATGTTGTGCTGACATGATCAAGATGATGTGGCATCACGAGAGGTTGCCACATGTCACTCATTTTTGGCATTTTCAGGCAGCCATGTGGACCAATAAAATAGTGCCACGTGTCATCCATATGATGATGTGGTAGATGAAAAGTACAGTCAGCATCCGCATGATGATGTGGAAATGAATCGACAATGATGTGACAATTTTTTTATGAAGGCAGGTGATTATGCAGACATGTGGCCAATCATAGAGTGGCACATGGGACTCTCTGATTGGCTAGTAATGGACAAGGGAGAATAAAATTAGTTGTATTGGATGAGAATTGAACCCATGACCTATGGATAAAGATTCCCATAATATTCCAAAGTATTAGGTATATGCCTCCCACCAATATGCCACACATGTTTCTTTTTACAATCAACCAACAATAATATATTTATGTTTAAACAAATGCGACTGAGAATATTGGGGCCACGGTTAGGTCGACCACACCCATATAAACCTAGCTCTGGATAGAGTACAAACACATAAAAACGCATGCAAAGAGTGTGTATTCACATAATTGTGTTCCAAGTTCATATTTTTTCTCGTTTCGCATGCACGAGGTGCTCATATTTTTGGTTTGCTTCATTTTGCATGCTATTAAGTTCTTTGAGGGAAGTACAGGGTGTTTACACTAATGTTTTTCAAAATTTTGAGAGGTGTCTAATGGTGATGTTTGTTTTGTGTAAATATGCTTTGTATAAAAGTATTATTTCGTATTTTCATTTATGAAACCCATAGTCTCATTATGCCTGCAAAAAAGGATTTTTGAGATACAATATGACCCAAATATTCCACTTCTTAAACCCTAAAGGAACACTTGGAAGGATTTGCATAAAGTTGTTTCTATTCCAATAGTTGTAATACTCTTTCAACATGATGTACATTCTCTTCTCCATATTTGTTGTAGATTATTGTGTCATAAAAAAATACTAACATAAAGTTTCTAAGGAAGGGCTTGAAAATAGAAGTTTGAAATTTTGAAGGTGCATTAGTAATTCCAAATGGAATAACACAAAATTCGTAATGAAATTCATGTGGTCTAAAGGTTGTCTTGGGAGTGTATTCCTACCTCATTCTAATTTGATGCTATCCTCAATTAATATCCAAATTAGGAAAGAAAATTGCTTCATTCAATTCATCTAATAATTCATCAATGATACGAATAAGAAACTTATCTTTTATGGTCATTTATTTGAGCTATCTATAATCTAGACAAATACATCATGAACCATCCTTTTTTGTGAGCATTGTGATTGGTGAAGAGAAGGAGCTTTGACTACGTTGAATGATTCTGACCTCTAATAGTTCTTAGATCATATGCTCAATCTCACTCTTCTATGCATATGGATACCTATCAGAATTAATGTTAGGTGGTACACTTGTTGGTTTCAAATGAATAGCATAGTCATGACCTTAATCAATTGAAAGACCCTTAGGCATTTCACGAAATACCTTGGAATGATTTTTGATAACTGTTTGGAGATCTAATGGAGTAGAAGATATATATGTTTCAACATCAAGTGAGCACAATTCTACAATTACACGATGGTGTTCCTTTTTGAGTAATTGTATTATGATGATAGAGATTATAACCCTATAGGGTTTCCATTCAATACCTCTAAGCTCAATTTCATTTCCATCCGAGGAAAATATCATGAAAATGTATTGAAAATTAAGTGTCATTGTTAATAATGTTTGTAACCATTGGACCCTTAATACATCATCAACACCCCCATATGGATGGATATCATGGGACTATCCAAAATTAATCCCCCATATTGAGATTAATACTATGAAACTTCCAAGAAAAATTTATGGTACCTCCATATGCAATCATTACTTGAAACTCTAGTGTTGGAAATACAAAACAATTAAAATATTTTACTAATTTATAATTGATGAAGTTATGGATACTACCAAAATCAATAGACATTGCTTCCTTTTTCTATTTGATTTTTTTTTGTATCTTGACGGTTTGTGGAGTATTGATTCCATCCAATGCATGAAAATATATTGTTGGAGTAGTTTCTTCTATATCTAGATATTGTGGTGGTTCCAATTCATGACCTTCTTCCTCTTCACAATCTATGTAGAATAATTTATTCTTGCCACATTTATGCCTCTTACTATACTTGATGCCACAGTTGAAACATAGTCCATTTTTCCTTCTTTGTCCATTTATTGAGGTGTCAAAATTGTCGGTTGAGGTATAGTTGTGTGATGAACCAAAAAAGATCTCTTATTCCTACTTATGATCTAATGGTAAACTTGTGTGTAACCTTAATTCTTGCTTGAATATGATGGTAAAATTTCATAGCTTCGATAATATTTGTAGGATGTCTTAAAAAAAGATCATGTTTAATGTCTTATTTTAATCCACCGATATAAACATCCAACAAATTTTCATCACTTATGGCATCAATGCTTATGGCCAATATATGAAATTATCAATTCTAATATTCAATATCACCTAAGTGCTTGACTCTTGTCAATTGACTAAAGAACTCATTGTTGATGATTGATATTGATCAAGATTTCAACAACAACATCATTAGGATAATTCTCGTTGCGTTTTTAAAGATGGTGTACTCATCTTTTACTAAAATAATGAAAATACAGTTTTTAATAAAGACTAATAAAAAAAAAGTTCATGAGAAAGGGACTAGGAACTTATCCAAGAGCAAGATACAACAACTTCACAATATTATACATAAATAAAGGAAATAACATACAAGATTAACATATTTCTCACATCCATCACATTATAGGTAAAATTAGTTGTATCATAAGACATAAAATATATAAGGCCACAATGTAGAGAACTTTAGATGAGTATTGCATTTAAAATTGAAAAATATTATGATGAGAACAATCCAAAAACATCATACTCAAAGATATCAAATTCTGAGAAATCATTAAATCTATCCAACGAAATAGTTCTCCTGGGAACTAAAAAAATAAGTGTCTAGTTTTATAATGAAATTTAAAGTGTTCAATGAAATAAAAGAATTTTTTCCAAGTGGACTAGGATTAGGATCCATTCGACCTTTAAAAGGAAGACCTAGACCTGAAAGGAAAGAGAAAAAAATATAAATCAGTTGAGTTATCCTTGAAAGAAAATATGTGAGCTTGATGATTTTTAAATGAAAAGTAAAGAAGATGGGAAATTATGCAGATAGCCACTTGAATTGCAGTGATGGATTCTCTCTCATTCATTTGTTAGTTGTTATGTATTTTATGATTTCTTTGGTTGGAATTTTGTAACCAGTTGTAATTGTTTTCTCCTAATCTAGTTCTATTATTTTGTTTAAAGAATTATTTAACCATTTTTCAATGAAATATCTCATGGGTGCAACCTTTATCGTCTAACCTTGATATAAAATAATTCATTTTCAACATGTTTAAAATCCATTGTGACTTGGTGAACATTATCTTCTATATCATAATTCTAATTTACATAACTGACAAGAGAACTCCTTACTACTATGTTCAAGTATTTAGTCAGGTTGTTAAACCTTTCTACTGATGACATTTTTAGGGAGTTCAAATTTTCTTCCATTTTTTATTTAGATAGGAGTACCGAGTTCATAAATAAATGTGGTTCCTCCATGTCTCCAGTCAACCCAACTAATTTTAAGTCAACTAAATTTAAAAATAATTCAACCCTTTTTGAACTAATGGCATCACATTCCACTAACATTTATTTTAAACATTTAATTCTCTTCAACCAACGATATTTTAATTGTTTTAAAAAAAGTCCTGAAGGAAAATCCTCCTCCTTTCACCAAAATTCACTAAGAATTGAAACCCTTGCACTAAAACTAAAGATACATTCTTTATAGAATTCTTCATCAATTTCCAACTCCGCTTGGAGATATTTCCCGAAGACTGGCATCCTCGAACCAAAACAAAAAGTTGGTTTCCAACTCCCACATTTCAAGAATCAAATATATTATTGTTTGGATGTTGTCACCGACATATTTCCTTACGATATCTAATAAACATAATGTTCCTTTAAATCTCAAGATTGACTCTGAACTATCTTATAGAATCTTCAACGGATGTATAGTGGCGATGGGACTAGAAAACAAATGTGGTGGCATCAAGGAACTTTTTGATTCTCTTACTCTCTTTTAGAATTGCATTTTCATTTTCTAAATCTCCAATAGAATATTTGAATTCTTTCCCTATGGAATCATGTAACTCCATGAATTTAGAGGGTGGAACCCCCTGAAAATAAAATTTTGAATTCCACTTTTCCTAAATTTCCTCATTCATTGAATTTACTTTTTCAATGACTAATTTTCTTGATTTTATATTGTATATAACATTATGCAAGGTAAGTGACTCTTCTTCATATATAATATGTAACGAACCCTTCGTTACATCAACAAATAGTGAGTGTATATATATATATATATATTTATATATATTTGAACACAATGGTACAACAAATGACATGTGCCACATTGTATATTAATAATACACAATCCATTTCATCAAAATCAACTGAAGCAACATCAATATCATTCAATCAACCATATATCATAAAAATAACATAAGGAAACTACCCATCCAACCTATCCTACACAGTTAGGACCTCCAAGACACTTAAGCAACGCTCAAGTTTAGGATTCATACTATAGATCTTGACCATTTAAGCTATCAGGACTGACGACTGTTATGAGGAACAAGGAGGTATCTAAATCCCACTAATCGAATCATACATTGTAGTTCAAGACTAGAATTACCAACATAATTAACAATCAATTCCTCATGGTGAAAAATAGTAATATACTCTACTTAATCAATCCTTCAAGCAATGCTAAGTGAAAAAGATTAAGAGGATATTGCATAAAGAATAATAAATCAAGAGAATAAGTACAATCTTAGTATTAGGTAGATCAACTATACATCTTCATATTAAGGACTGTCTTCTAGGAATGTGTAAGGAATTTAAAAGCTAAAAATTAAATACTCATTTTGAGAAACCATAAGAAGATGTAATATTCTAGATATAAAAAGTATGCAAAACATAAATAAAACGCTAGAAATGGCATATGAACAACAATATAACTAGAACAACACCCCAATAATACCAAAATGATATCAGAATAACACTAGAAAGAGAACTTTGATTACTGAGAGAAATGTTCACTTTCCTCTTCGAGGGGGCAACCTCCAGTCGAGCATAGCTCTATTACAATAATATCCAAGACAAAAGTTCTCATACCCTCGAATCCTATTTATACTAAACATGTCTATCAAAAGAACCATCTAGAGTAAGATAATTCTAGAAGTGGAAGCTTCTATTAGGTATTGTTACATTGAAATTATTCTTCCTTACTTCCAGGAATTATTAATATTGAGCTTTATTACATTGGAATATATTATTCTACCTATGTGAGGGGTTCGGTCCCTAACATGTCATCCCCATTAAAAACAACCTTGTCCTCAAGGCTTGATATGTGGAAATTGTTGCAGAATGGTAGTTGGTTCCCAAGTGGCATCTGCTGGAGTTGTATATTTCCACTAGATTAACACTTCCTTGATGGTTCGCTGATGCAGACGTCTCTCACGCTGGTCCAAAAATTATTGTGGTTGTATCCAAATGGAGCCTTCTTTTTCCAACTCAGGAAGGTTGGTTTGAGTTTGGAATTTAGTTCCAATCACCTTATTTAGGCAGGAAACATGAAAAATAGGATGGATCTTAGAATGACTGGGAAAAGATAATTGATAGGGTACTGGTCCCACATGCTTGAGAATGGTATAAGAAACATAAAAATTGGGCGCCAATTTCTTACAATGGTCAGCCTTGAGGGAATGTTTCTTGTAAGGTTGCAGTCAAAGAAACACCTGATCCCCTTCTGCAAATCGATGTTCATAGCAACCTTGATCTCCTTATTTCTTTAAGCGTTTGGTCAACCACCCATACCTTCGATAAACCTGGAAAATAGGAGAGAAATGACGGTGTATTGTGTCCATATACCACTTCAAAAGGAATCATGTGGGTAATTGTATGGTATGAAGTATTGTACCACCATTCAACTAGTGGTAACCATTGAGCCCACTTATTTTTCTTTTTTGAGGTAAAACACCTCAAATATGTTGCCAAACACTTGTTGACAACTTTAGTTTGACCATTAGTCTGGGGATGATAAGATGTGTTGAGATACAATTGGGTGGCTTGTAGCTTGAAAAATTATTGCCAAAAATTGCTTGTGAAAGTTGGGTCACGATCATAAGAAATAGAATTCAACATGTCATGAAGCTTGAAGACATGATCCATGAAAAGTTGAGCCACAGTGGATGTTGTAAACGGGTGTTGAAGAGAACAGAAATGAGCATACTTGGAAAGACGATCAACTACCACCATTATGACTGATTTATTTCCTGATTTAGGTAAGCCTACAATAAAATCCATAGAGATATCCCTCTGAATAGAAGGTGGAATCAGAAGCGGTTGTAGTGTGCCAGGATATTTGACTGTTTCTCCCATGTTGCGTTGACACACATCATGTTCATCCATACAATTACAAACTTCCTATTTCATACAATCTCCAAAAAAGGAACATTTGACCCTGTCAAAGGTTTTAGTAAACCCGGAGTGCCCAGTTGTAGGTGTAGCATGAAGCTCAGAAAGTACTGTGGTTTTATGTTTTGACTATTTACTTAAATACAAACGACCTTTGTATCGAAGATCATCATGGAGCCAAGAGTACCCTGGGGAAACTAGAGAATTGGACTACAATTGTTGTATCAGATGAGAAAATTTGGGATCTTGTAGCCATTCCTGGAAAATAGATTGGAGCCAATCTGGTACAATGAAGGAGAGAGAAAAAAAGGACCCTTCATAGTCATGTTTTCGAGAAATTGCATCGGCAAACAAATTTTCTTTTCCTTTCTTGTAAATGATCTATGTAATGTTCCTGACTTGGCTAGTCTAGGAAACATTGCTAGTGTGTCTATAGGATCAAAGGTTTACAACATATGAATGATCATACAAATAATAAACGTGAGAAAGGACTGGTAATTTTGTATTATGATATCTCCGTGGATTAAAAAATGGTCGAATGTGACTGAATAAACTAACAATACTTGACTAGATCAACAGACAAAGGATCTTAGCCATAATTCAAATAAGAAACTGCGGCTGAATAAAATAACAACACTCGGCTAGATCAAAAGAAAAAAGGATCTTAGCCAGAATACAAATAAGCAACTAAAAGATAATACCCAGAATATGGGAGCACTACAAAATCAATGAAGAATGATGGAAGACCTGGATGATCTTCCCGATGAATAGGGTGTGTCTTTCAACACCGAAATCAACCAACTGGTGTCTTCCTCCTAGAATACACTGAACTATCTCTCTTGAGATGCACCTCGTTTCCTCAATGACAAGTCATAATCTGCATCATGATGAATTAGATTGGTAGACTTTCCTTTATACGTCTCCAAAACCCTAAATCATGTTGAAACCCTAATTCATTGTTGACTTCCAAAACCCTAAATCACTTCTGAAACCCTAATTCACTATTGACTTCTATTTTTAGCTCATAATGACTTAAAATCTCTTTTAACCCTTTTTAGCTCAATGTCACTTTCCGAATATAACACCTGTCACTGGAGTGACCTCTAGTAACCCTGTTTACCGCTCTTTGGCCCTGCTTATAGTATAACGGGGCAGTTTAGACCATTAAGCCTCCTCTTTGGAGCTCCTATTTGGAAGGTAACATTACAGTCCTCCCTTCCCGAAATTACTTGTCCTCAAGCAATACCAGTCCAGGGTGCTGCAACACCTTCTCACTCTCCCAAGTAGTGTCCTCTACTAGAAGCCCTCTCCATTTGATCAAACACTCTCTCATGACCCTACTCCTCAGTTTCTGCTCTCAGAACTCCAAAACCTCCTCTGGAACTAACTCCAACTATCCTGCCTCATCCAATGCGTGAAGCTCTTCTTATGTGCTAATGAATTGTCCCACTGCCTTTTTTAGGCAAGACACGTGGAACACGTTATGAATCTTTCTCCCCTATGGAAGCTCTAGCTCATAAGCAACCTCTCCTACTTGGCGCATGATCATGTAAGGACCATAAAATATGGGATTGATCTTCTCGAACCGACTCTTCTTTAGAGATGACTATCTATAGGGTTGGAGTCTCAAGAAAACCAAATCTCCAACCTCAAAGCTCTGCTCTATCATGTGCCTGTCCGCACTTATCTTCTGTCAGTTTTGCGTCGTCTGCGGGTTATTTTTCAACAACTTGCGAATCTCCTAACTCTCTATGATCCATTCCTTGGCCTTGGGAGCTCTTCTCTCCCCAAATACCAAGTCTACCAAAGTGGGAGAATCATATCCATACAATGATTGGAAGGGTATCATACCAATGGACATGTGGAAGGTGGTGTTGTAGCAATATTCTCCTAAATGTAACCACTTTAGCCACATTCTTTGTTGTCCTCCTACATAGTTCCTTAAATACCCTTCAACCCACTTGTTGAAAATCTCAGTCTACCCATATGTTTGAGGGTGATAGCTGGTGCTAGGTGTCAACTCTGTCCCCACCAATTGAAACAACTCTCTCTAAAATGTCCCTATGAACCAACTGTCCCTGTCACTAACAATGTTCTTTGGAAACCCATGAAGTCTAAAGACCTCCCTGATAAAAGTCTCGGCTACATAAAATGTGATGTACTCTATCGGTATGGCATAGAAGTGAGAAAACTTGGTCAATCTTTCAACCACTACATAGATACAGTCCTTACCCCGGACCTTGTGTAGACCCATGATGAAGTCCATAGATATACTCTCCCATTTCTGTTATGGAATGGGGAGTGGATGAAGTAGCCCTGCTGGAAGAGTATTCTCTCACTTGTTATGTTGGAAAGTCACAGACTCACTGGCGTGTCTCATAACATCCTATTTGAGGCCCTTCCATGAGAACCTCTCTCTGATCTAACTGTAGGTTTTGAAAAAACCCTGATGGCCTGCTAAAGGTGAGGATATTCTTCTTAAGCCCTGAATATGGCACCAAGTAGACTCTATCCTTGTAAAATATGACATCATCAATAAACCTATACCATTTATCCTGTATCTTCCCATCCATCACCTCACAAGAGAACTTGTTCTTGGAATATTCCACTAACAAGTGGGATTTCCAATCTTCTGAAATCTCCATAAAAGAACATGCCACAAGTCTCCTCGATAGTGAATTAGCCACAATGTTCTTCTTCCCCTTGACATACTCTATGTCAAATTCGAATGCTTGTAGCTTCATCACTCATTTTTGTTGATGCTAACTAAGGTCCTTTTGCTCAGGGAAATACTTCAAATTGTTGTGATCGGTCTTGACCACGAATTTGTTGCCCAACAAATATTGTCTGAAATTGGTCAAGGCATGCATGATTGCCAACATTTCCTTTTCATAAATGGAGTACAACCTCTTAGGTTTACTAAGCTTTCTTCTCTCGAATACAATGGGGTGTCCTCCCTGCATCAAAACTGCACTGATCCCTTCGTTCGATGCATCACACTCTAGTAAAAATGGCAAGGTGAAGTCTGGTAGTGCCAACACTAGACAAGTGCCCATGAATTCCTTCATTTGATCAAAGGCTCCTCGTGATTTATGAGTCCATATGAAGGCCCCATGCTTGGTAAGATCTGCCAGTGGTGTGCCAAGCTGAGAAAAAACCTAAACGAGCTGCCTATAGTAGTTGCACAACCCAAAGAAGCTCCTCAATTCTGTCGCATTCTTGGGCGTCGTCCAATCTAGAATGGCCCTGATCTTCTCTTGGTGCACCTGTACCCCCTGTGCATTGATGATGTGGCCTAAGTAAAGAAACTTTGTCATACCAAACTCGCACTTGAACTCTTTGGCATATAATGACTGTGCCTCCATGATGCTCAATACCTCATCCAGTTGCCTCATATGCTCTTCCCATGATCGGATATAGATCAAGATGTTGTCAAAGAAAATCAATACTAATTTTCTTAACTTATGCCTAAATATATGGTTCATGCAAGAATGGAATGTAGCAGGTGTATTGGTTAGCCAAAATTGCATAACTAGGAACTCGAAGTGTCCAAAATGACATCGAAATGTCATATTCTCTATGTCCTACTCTCGGATGATGATCTGATGATATCCAGAGCGTAGATAAATTTTTGAGAAGAAAATTGCCCCATGAAGTTCATCCATCAACTCGTCAATGCATGGGATAGGTTACCGATTCTTGATGGTTTTCTTGGTCAAGGCTTGGTAATCAATGCACATCCTCATGGTGCCATCCTTCTTTAGAACTAAGACAAATGAAGAAGCAAATGGGTTGTTTCTCGATCTGATGTGTCCCATCGCCAACACTTCCTTGATTTCCTTCTCTATCTCATCCTTGAACCGCCTAGGATGACAATAGGGGGGGGGTGATCATAGGATTGGCCCCCTCCTCCAACTCAATGGTGTGCTCAAACCCCCTGTCAGGTGGTCTCCCTGGTGGAATTGACTCAAAGACCTATTGATGTCATCCCAATAAATTCTCGATATCTATATGGTATTGTTTTCGACCTTCTGAATCTTTCTGAGTAGTGATCAAGCATTACGTGGCATATGCTACTTCCCCATGT
>SNQJ01S0022061.1:39832-62460 GCA_010110895.2 Picea sitchensis | reverse complement strand
TGTTTGCTTGGTGATTGCTTCCTAGATTTTATTTACTAGCGCTTTCTCTTTGTTCCTCGAAGTTGACCATAGGAATTTCTTTGTGGAGCTTGTCATTTGTTTACAATTGCTCCCCCACGACGTTCACATAGGATGCAAGGTTTATCTCCAAAACATCTGGAAGATACTCAACCCTCACCTACTGGTACACCTGAGCGTTCTCCCCATCAGACTGAAGTCTCGGTGGTTACTCCATGACACGGAGAAACAAGTGACATTCCGGTTGTCACCACACCACCTGCACAGGTAGACTGAACTGACTCTCTAGAAGATTTTTGAATCACCAATACTAGAGAGGACTATCGCATTCGCCATGGTGACCGACTTGTTGTGTGATTAAATTCCTCTGACGAAGTCGTTGTTACATCTTCTGAATCAACCGTTGGGCCTTCTCCCGGTGTAGTAGGCCAAGATCCTTTTTGGTCGGGTGATTTCCTACGAGTCCTTTTTGGTACTGAGTCACCCACTATCTATGAAATCAACCCCCCCGTGTCTTCTGAGATAAAAACTACACCAGAGACTACCACTTATCGCTTTGTTCTCCCTCCCGAGATGGCTCATCTCACTAATACTACGAGTGTCCAAACTGAGATTACAACAACTACTCTTGCTCCTATCAATACCCAGAGAATACCTGATGTCATCTCGACATTGCCACCCGGGTACCATGCTTTGAATGCTTTGTTGAATGCTCCTAATCCAACACCTCTGCAAACCCCAGCTGGTTCTCCAGGTATTCCCTCTTTTATCCCGAGACTCCCTCCATTTCCTTCTGGCAATCCTAATCCTATGGGCATTATCCCGACTATTGCACCAAACCCACAGATTCCTGTGGGTGGACAGAGTGGTACGGTTCCTTTTCCTTTTCCCGGACACAACATAGTTACTATGAAACTTATGGTTGGCACACAATTTCTGGGTGGAACTATACCTACGATAGGGGGACCAACTTCACCTTTTGGACAAAACATACCTCCTGACTTGGCCCAGTATTGGAATCAACTTCTACAAAACTTTCCTCAAAATGTTGGGGGGAAGCAAACTGTCCCTACTGTGGGCCAACCTTATCTAGGTATAACTAATCCTATTTGGGGTTCGGGTCAGACTACTCAACCTCAAGTCTCTACTCAAACTCAAGGTCACAATCCTTGGGGTTACTATCCTATCCAGCCACCACCAAATCAGTCAGGGTCTTCCCTCTATGGGTAGACTGCATACGGTCCTACTGGTTTGTCGACAGGGCTTCCACCCCAAAGTCACCAGTACCCACAAGTGAATCGGCAGTTTCCTTTTCTTTCTACCTTGGATTTTCCAGATTTGTCTCGTATTCTTAATGATCCTATTCGTCACTCTCCCCAATGGCCTGCTATTCCTGCTAAGCTTCCATCGGATATTCTGAAATTCGATGGAAAGGTGGGAGAGGATGCAAATAATCATGTCATGACTTTTCATTTATGTTGTTCGTCCAACTCGTTGATGGATGACTCCATTCGTTTACGTCTTTTTCAAAGAACCCTTACTGGTGCTGCTGCGAAGCGGTATATTGAATTTCCATGAGGTTTCTTTTCTGATTTCAACACCCTAGCTATGGATTTCCTTACACATTACCAGTTACCAATCCGTTATGATACTGGGACTGAGATTTTGACTTCTTTCAGACAAACTAAAGGCACTCATATATCGTATCATATTCATGAGTCGCGAAGGAGACGAAGTCTCATTAAACTTGAACTCCCTGATCAGTTACTGGCAGAATGGTTTACGAAATCCTTCGTGAACGAAATTGGTAAAGACATTGCTATGGGTGGTGTTGTTACAGAGGAGAAGGCTATCGGTGGTGCTCAATATCTTGATCTTGTTTATTCGCAAACGGGAACACTTTATAACCTGCTACCTGAATTACCTCGTCCTGGTACTTCCAGCACGTCAACTACTCCAGTTGCCTCACATGCAGCTGATGGTGTGATTGGTACTACTCATTCCCACTCACATTATGTTTCAAGTACAACCCCTAAATCTACATCTTCTAATGTTCAAAATGCTTCATCTCCTGCTCCTCCCACCGGTAAAACTTCTGAAGTGAACGTTGTTCAATCTACCCCGACCGATAAAAATAAATCGAAGAAGGGGAGAGGCAAGAATAAGGAGAGTAAAAATAATAATCAAAATGAGAAAACTAAAACCCCTCCTGTTGAAGATCGGGATAAGCGCAAACCACGTTACCCTTTCCTTATCCGTGGTGACGATCACTACACGAAGGATTGTCCTAGACGTGCCAAAGTTAATAAGTTCCTTCAAGGAACGCCAAAACCCTCTACACCGACAGTCTTGTCCCAACCCTTCCTGTCTCAGCAACATGCCTCATTGGTCATCCATGACCAACCGTCTACTTATACGACATCATATGTTTTGATGTGCACCGGTGATTCTAAGAACAATGACGTTTCCATCGCAACTAGAGCCAAAGATTATTCTCCCTCTAAGGAGAAGGTTGACGATTTACCTCCTGCTTTGGTACAACCCTCTCCACCGACTCCACCCACCAACGGTCCTCTTCATCTCGAACGACCGAGCTCTGATACAATCATACGACCCCTGAAAGGTGTCGTTAATAAATTGGAATTCAATCCTCATGCTCGTGCAACCCAGAACTATAGCATTGTCGAAGATCTGGCCCAGGCACCTTCAGCGATGTCTGCCCTTGAATTCCTTCAGTCTTGTCCTACACAACAAAGGGCTCTATTGAAAGCTATAGGTGGAATTCATCCTATAGATACGAATCTCATAGTCTTTGACTTGGAAGACCATATTCCAAGGTTACCCCCATAGCTTGCGTTTCAGATACAAGTTGTTGTCGCCGACAAGAACATTTGTCAAACTGTTATTGATGAGGGTGCCTCTACGTGTGTAATGTCTTTTACTTGTTGGAAAGCCATTGGCTCTCCTCCTTTAAATGAATCAAAAAATACTTTGAGAGTCTTCAATGGCTTTGGTTTTAAGCCTTACGGTGTTCTTCCATCGTTTCCTGTTACTCTGGAAGGTAAGATAGTCCAAGTTGAAGTGGAAGTTTTCGATGCTCCCCTGGATTATAATCTTCTACTTGGTCATAGCTGGGTAGATTCTATGCGTACTGTTGTGTCAACACTTTTCCATCTAGTCCATTTTTATCATCAGGGAAAGGTCATTACGGTTGATCAACTTGCCTTCTTTAATTCTGATACTCATACTAGCAACATGTCGTTTATAGCTAAAACCCCCCGGGTTACAAGAATGTCGGTGTCGGTCTTTTAAAGGACTCTTCGTTAATGGGCACTTTCCCCATACCACCTCCACCCGATATTCCATGCCCATCAGTTGCTTATATTAATATGATCTTCATTGTACCTCGTGAGCTTCTTGTGTCTTCCGACCCTTGGATAGTCCCTAACCCAGGAGATCATACTCGTTTCGGCAACGTTATGCCGTTAAGTCCGGTTGAGTCTGCTTATCAAGCTATTCAATCGACAACACCTTCTACTTTTTCTCTTGATGAGTTTTCTCCTGATCCTTTCTGTGTCATCTTTCCCATTGACGAGATGATCATGTCCGTCATGGAGGACACCCCTTGGGATGATGGGCATCATCGTTCCATACTATTTCTGGAACAATAGACTCTCGAGAACTACCAACGGATTTCGACTTCGTCGACCATTGTAGTCATATCAACCGTTCCCGGATCTACACATGATGTGTTTGTCGAAGGGAACCTCAGTAATATTTCTCCCATGATTCCCATTGATATTTCAGTTAAACCTGGGATAGTTGAAAATGTTCATATTGGAGCTTCGTGTTCTCCCAAAGAAATTGTCACTTATACTTCCATGTTTAAAGAATTTCGTGATATCTTTTCCTGGAGTTACGAAGAGATGTCGAGTATCGACCCTGCTATTATTTTCCATGAAATTAAGACATACCCCGGAGCTAAACCAGCCCGGCAGCACCTCCGTCCTGTCCATCCACGTAAAGCGACAGCTATCAAACTCGAAGTTGAAAAACTTCTTAAAGCCGGTTTTATTTATCTCGTGGCTCTGATAGAATGGGTTTCCAACCCTGTATCGATTGATAAGAAAGGTGGTAGTATACATGTTTGTGTTGACTATCAGGATATTAACAAAGCCTGTCCAAAAGACAATTTTCCAACCCCTTTCGTTGACCAGATCGTTGATGACTGTGCTGATAGTGAAATCTTTTCTCTCATGGATGGATTTTCCGGCTATAATCAAATTAACATCACTCCTGAGGACCAACATAAAACGGATTTTATTTGTCCTTGCGGTACTTTTGCCTATAGAAAACTTTCGTTCGGTCTTAAGAATGCGGGTGCAACGTTTCAACGTGCTATGTCTTATGCATTTCATGATATAAAGCATATCATTCAACCTTATTTGGACGACTTTCCAGCTCATTCTTTACGTCGAGTCGATCACCCCAATCATCTACGAGCAATTTTCGTTCGTTGTCGGTTCTATTGCATTCATCTAAACCCTCATAAATGTGTCTTTTGTTTAGAGTCCGACCGTCTTCTCGGTTTCATTGTCTCACGTCAAGGGATCCAGGTAGATCCTATTAAGGTTGGGGCGATTCTTAATCTCCCTCCTCCTTCTTCATTGCGCCAGTTACAAAGTTTGCAAGGGAAATCAAACTTTATTTTCCGTTTCATCCCTAATTACACTGAGATTACTCGTGGTTTTACACGTCTTCTAAAGAAAGGTTCAGAGTTTGTCTGGGATACCGTTTCCAACAATGCTTTTGAAGCTTTGAAATTTTCCCTCACGAAAGCTCCACTTCTTTTCCCTCCTGATTATAGTCGGGATTACTTTCTTTATCTAGCTTCTTCTGAGTATACTATCGGCATGGTTCTCATTCAGGAGGATGATGCACACGATGACCATGTTATATATTACTTGATTCGAAGTCTCACTTCCACTAAAATCAAGTACCAACATGTTGAAAAACTGGCTTTGGCTGCTGTTCAAGCGGTTCAACGTTTTCACCATTATATTCTCTCCAGGAAAACTACAGTGATTTCACATTGTAACCCCATGCAACATATTTTGACACGTCAATTGTTGGGGGGAAAGTACTCTAAGTGGATTGTCATTCTCCAAAAGTTCGACTTGGAATTCGATCGCGCCACGTCGAAGAAATCCTTAGTTTTTGCTAAGTTAATTTGTGATTTTCCCCACTCTGCCACGAAAAATGTAGCAATCGATTCGTTACCTCACGAATCACTTTTCCTTATCAATAATGATGATATTTGGTATGGAGATATCATTATATATCTCCAAACTCAAACTTTTCGGCCTTCTTTGTCTAGCACCAAACGCCCTCGTATCCGTTATCATGCACGTCAATATATTATCCTTGGAGATACTCTTTACCATCGAGGCATTGACTCTGTTTTTCGATGTTGTTTGACTTTTGACGAAGCCGAGAAAGATTTGAATGACTGCCATTCTAGAGCATGTGGTGGTCATATGTCTGGGTATGCTACGGCCCAGAAGATCTTACGTCCAGGATATTTTTGGCCTTCCTTGTTCAATGACTGCATTACTACTGTTTGGAAGTGTCATGCCTGTGAGACCTACAATCAGAAAATTCAGTCACATCCTGCTCCCCTTCATCCTGTGGTCTCAGTTAGTCCTTTTGCAAAATGGGCCATTGATTTCATGACATGTCACCCTCACTCGGCCGAGGGGCATGGTTATATTATTGTAGCTGTTGATTATTTTACAAAATGGGCCGAGGCGATGCCAACATTCGATAATACTAGAAAGATTGCATCGTTATTTATTTTCAACCATGTCATCACTCATTTTGGTGTTCCTCAGGCTATCGTTACCGATCACGGTAGTCATTTTAGGAATTTTATGATGTCTGAACTTACGAAGAAGTTGGGTCTTCATCATGATAGCTCAACACCCTATTATCCGCAGGCTAATGGTAAGGTTGAAGCAATCAATAAGGTTCTCATAACTATGATTCGACGGATGATAGGAATTCATAAAACCAGTTGGCACACGATGTTGTTTTCGGCATTGTGGGCATATTGAACATCTGTTAAATATTCTACGGGGTTTACGCCTTTTCAATTAGTCTATGGCATGCAAGCCATTATGCCAATAGAATGTGAGATACCTTCTTTGAAGCTAGTTGTATAACTCTTACCCAATACTTCTGCGGAAGAGGAACGTCCGTTGTATTTGATGCGATTAGACGAGACTCGACGTGATGCCACTCTTGTAATAGAATCCCAAAATAAATGCGTCAAGGCACAATATGAAAAGCATGTCAAGCCTCGTGTTTTCTTTCAAGGTGATCTTGTTCTTCTGTATGAACAAGATAAAGATGTCTTAGGAGCTGGGAAATTTGAACCAATGTGGCGTGGTCCTTACATTGTTCGCAAAGTTTTGGAAAAAGGAGCGTATGAACTGGTTGATTATGCTGGTATACCTTTGAGTGAACCCAGGAATGGGTTGTACTTGAAGAAGCATTATGCATAAGTTATTTGTGCAGAAGTACTTGTATTTTTATGTATCATACTTTGTGTGTGTTACTTTTAGTTTGCTTTTGACGTTATTTGGTCTCTGCCCTTACGTGACGTTGTGTTTGATTGCCAGATGTCGGAGTATTCGCTACCTTATATTGGCTTCGCTGATGGTGCTAGTCGTAGAACTCAGAACCTAGCTTCCGCTGCATGGGCAATCTATGCCCCAACAAATGAACTTATATCTTTACGAGGTGTATGTCTTGGCCGTGCAACCAACAACATTGCCAAGTATAGAATCGTTATTGAATTATTGGTTGATGTTATCTTGCTTGGCATTCGTCACTTGGTTGTGCTACTCGACTCACAGCTTGTGGTACTGCAGCTAAGTAATGTCTACTATATTCGAAGTCCTACTTTATTACGAGTGTATTTGCGAATTCGCCTCTTAGAACGGTATTTTGATTACATTGAATATCAACATATTCCTAGACGTCTTAATACATTAGCAGATGCATTGGCTAATTATGTATTGGACAGACATTTGAACAATTTATAAATCAAACACATTACAATTCACACAAGGTAAAATAAACTGGTAGAAGCCGTCTATATATATATAACGATCAAAAGAGTTTGTTTTTACATAATGTTTGTCCGAAGACCAAAATATCAAAAATTGAACCTTATAGATTCTACAAGGTGACGTCACGGATGACGTTCACAGTAACACACTACTGCCCTAGCCACTCTGCGGAGCAGTCAACCCATAGCTGCAGAAACTCCTACAGTGTGACGCTAATCGCGTCGTGGAATCTCTTCCAGAGTCATATCTGGAATGTCGGTTGTCAGGCCCTCTAAATTCTTCTCCACTGTCAGATAATCCTCGACATACTGTGGTACTGTTGCTACTGCCTCTCCTCATCGCTGAATAGGAGAAGAGCCAGCAGGTCTATATGCTCCAACATATGTGTTATCGACAACTTTTTGTGTTAGTCTTTGGATAAATTTATAAAACAAAAACATTTAAATATAATACAAAAATTCAAAAACATTTAAAAAGAGAAAATTTGTGTACTTCTTACCGAGGTCTCCCCACTGAGCGTCCTCAGGAAGTGCTAGATCCGGATCTCCTTGGAAATCCAACCCAGCATACGGGTAGTCATCGACCATCAACATCTAATTTTGCAACCAGTTAAAGAAAATATCGTCATATTTGACAATTGGTCCTGCCACATGTCGGGCCATGAACCTACACCACTGCAACATCCTCGGATCTCTAGGACCCGGAATATCCCACTCACGCTATAGTCTAAACACGGGGACTCTCTCCAGGAAGAAGAACATTAACAATGATCCATAACCAAATTGTTTCAATTCTCCCCGCCTGCACTTAGTCGGGTGTTTTTTGATACTGCGCAATACTGCATTGGCCCAGTTAAATACCCGAGGATCAGTACACTCGATGGCATACTGGAAATAGATTTGCAATGCCATATGGGGAGTGGCACTTCCATCCATTCAAGCAATTGTGAAGAGAATAGTGTGGAGAGTCAAGTTAGTTACTCCCCAGATTGCCACTTTCCCTTTCTTTCTTTCGGCCTCGGGTACACAATATTGGTTACAGTATTCACTCATTTTCAAACCGCCACCTCCGTTGTCGGTTAGATTGACATAGGACCCACGCCTAGATAATCCGGTCAAGAAATATATGTCCTCGATGTCAATAGCTAATGTATGAGCTCCCACAATGAAAACTTGTTGGTCTGGATCCCACATTCGGACTAGATACTCCAATAAACGGACTTGGGCTCTCATGCCTAGGATACAGAAGTATTTTAAGAGACCACAGTCTCTTAAAGCAGCTATGGTTGGAGGGTGATTTTCAGCATTTGCATTATCCTCCTCGTGTTCTCGTTCTCTCCACTCGAGCACCATGTTTGTGGCTATTTACCTGCATAAGAAGCATACAAACATGATTAATGATCTTATTCATGAAGATAATCTTTTCTATTGGCTAAAAGTTTCAAATTTTTTTGGGTTCTGCATTGTTCGCAGGTGACATACTATGCACAGTGCGAACTTCTCGCAGGCAGCTTAAGTCCCACCTACGAGAATGAGTCATTCTCGTAGGTCCCGTATGGGCCACCTGCGAGAATGTCTCCATGCAAAAAGGGTTCAAAAAACTAACTTAAAACTGAATTTTTAACCAATGGAATCAATTTTTTAGACCATGAAAAGATCAGGAATGAAGAACTTACCAGGATGTTGCTAACGGTATGTCAAATGGTCTCCCGTAGCTCCCGAAAATCGACACTGAATGTAGAGGGTAAAATGAGGGTTTTTGGAACTCAATGGTAAAAGTGTGAAATGATATGGTAAATTTGTTTATTCACTCATTTTAATTACTTTTAACTATATCAAATGTGGTTTTTTTTTATGTTTATTTATTATTTAAACCTAATCACTAATGTGAAAATGAGTGAAATGACTTGCAGGGGCGAAACATGGATGATTATGGACATAATTTTTCCCTGGTGTGGTGTGATTTTGATTGTTTGTTATGGTTTTTACATAAAACCTCGAGCGCCTTTTGTCCGTTCTTGCGCTTGTGAAAAACATAAGAACGTGATCGGGTGTCGTTTTATCACTTTTTCGGGCTCACTGTGGTCATACGAAAAAGGAACCCCCCTGGAGTTCTCTTTAAGCTCTTTTCAGACTCTTTAGACATGAAAAGATTGTCGAGCGATCTTGCTATTGTCACGCTCGCTAAAGTATTTGAAGTATGCGTCCTTCGAACGATAGTTTAACCCTTTTTCGGTCTCGTTGGACTCCGGTATGAAAAAGGAACTGAGAGAGTTCTCTTTTAAGTGTTTTTTCCAAACTCTATAATCTTGAAAAACCTTTGAGTTTACTATCTCTAGACTCGTTAAAAAAACATTGACAGACCCGTGATGGGACCAAACCACTCCTTCCTAAGGTTCGTTAAAAATACTCTGAGGGACTCGTCCGAAGGATGAGCTTATATTAACAAGCATATGTGATCCTCTTCAAGCTTGCATAAAAATAAAGAGGTACTTGCCAGAAATGGTGGGGGAAAATTTGGGAAAGGGATATGTTCATCTTTATATTAATTGGCAGTAAGTGTCGCTCTTAAACATGACACCCCCTATTCATCATTTGAAACCGGTTTGGGAAATCCATTTGTCTCTCATTCGATTTGATAACAAGGTCATTCCATGTGTAGTATTTGAGTCAATGTTTCCAAATCATTGGTTGTGCCGTTCATATGTTCAAGAGAAGTCCATCTGAAACCTATATTGAGTCAGCCATCTACAGTTATCCATTCTCTCTGTGTCAGCCTTCCCTGTGTCCTGTCCAATTTGCAAAGTGATCTGTTTCACCTTCAAACTATGTTACTCATTTTGTGTCATTGATGGGGGATACATCAAGGCCCTCATGTGACGAGTTTTGTTCCGTTGACTTCAGCACATTATCCGGAATCAAGAATTAGAAATTATTTAGTACCTTGAATTTGCATGCCTCAATGGCAAGTTTCTCGCTTTCGACAATGGGTTTACATCATTGACCCCTGATCAAAAGATTTCATCGGATGTTCGAAATAAACTCATTTATTCACACTCGATGGATTGTACTATAGTACCTTGGGAGTCATTGACATCAATGGTGATTTCCCTTGCACTTGTTAACGGTTACATCAATGACCGGTAATCAAGTGGTTTATACCATGTTCGACTTCAATGCGTGTAATCACATGGTTAGATTCATACTTTGAGCGATGATATTGAAGACCCTGGATGTTATCTTTGTGATCCAGGTTGCGATTGAGTATGTATAATTTGCGACACATAGATCCACTGTGTATGTTTCGTGGCTATGTCGTCTTGATTTGAAATTTCTCACATAGATCCACAGTGTATTCAAGTGGCTATGTTATATTTTGATGGCATGGATCCACAGTGTATGATTGGTGGCCATGACCCTTGTTTATGATGTCATCAGTCTATGAGCTGAGTATGGGAATGCCTACCTCAGAAATTGGTATACATGATATTTTGCCGATGCTTGGATGTTTGCAGGTTTCCAATTAGATGTGCTCTTGGTTCTCGACACACACATGCAGCTTACAAAGTCTATCGAATGACACTAGTTCCAATATTAGACTTTGGGGGGCATTCTGTTATCCATAATTTTGGTTGTCATAATGATGTAATGATGATGGAGAAATCAGGCTCTTCACTAGAACACTTTCCTGAGAAAAAGTTACCTTTGTCTCTTTCCAGAAATCATATTTTCAAGAGAGGTTCGCAGGCTACCTATATATTTTCCTGCGAGAATGTATGATTCTCGCAGGCTACATTAAGACAGGGTGCGAGGGGTTTTCACTGTACCTAACTGCTACGGTGCGAACATCTTCTAAAGAAAGGAAAAAGATAGATTCTCGAGCCTTCTATAAGGGAATCTTCTAGAAGGATGAGATGGCATTCGAATGGTTGTCTAAGTACTGACTTTCCTGATATCTTGGGATCATTCCTATCCAAGTAAATAATCCATTCTCTCTTATAAATTGAGGGGAATTCTCATGGAAAAGGTTAAGTAGCAAACTAGCAAGAGATTGATTGGAGAATTAGTGCAAGATTGTATGAAGGATTGATGCTACAACAACTAGAGACACCAGCAAGGTTATCAAAAGTGGTTGATCTTCTTCATGCATGAGAAAGTGTGTGTGTCAGAGCTAGGAGCCATCGAAAGGAGATCTACAACATCAAGGCTCAGGTTGTAAGTCTTACTTTCTATCAATTTAATACAGTAATATGCCTCTTTCCCATAAAGCCAATGTAACTTTATTACATAACTCCATGATCATATGTATAGATTAGCTGTTGAATATATTGAATTGTCTTCACTTCGATTGGTTTGTGTTGTTGCGGTCTTGACGGTGCAAGAGCAATGGAGGGAAATTGGTACAACAGAGACCCAAGGAAGCGTTCATAAGGTATGTACATGATCTTAGCCTCCTAGTTCATTCAATAGTATAAATCTAGGGAAAGAGTATTATTCTGTCCTGCTTTGTTCTAGATCCAGGTGGATCTAGGGAGATCGGTTTGTGTCCTCACTTACGGATTAATCCTGAAACACATAAGAAGATCAATCTTCTTAAGAAATAAATTAAATTTAATAATACTTTATATTATGCATCCATTTTATAAAACTAATAAAAATCATTCATAAATAATAATTAATAAAACTGCTTGCATATCCATTTTAAAAAAAATACGAGAATCAATCATAACACACAATATGGAAGGATTCCAAGGCTGCCTTACACTTCTATTGCAATGAAACTATAATAATTTCAGCCCATAACTAAGAATAGAGAAGATAATTCATATATTATCTTACATATCCATTAAGATATCTTATGAAGATCAAGACATATTAAGTAATATAATAAGGACCTCATTTGGCCACTGCATATCCATGTATAAATAAATGAAGGAAGACCCAAGTCTTATTTAAAACAATAAATTAATCACCCAATGCTAGGCTACAAATCCATTTAAAGGGACCACGATAAGATCAAATGTCTTCTTAGAGAAATACAAAAATTCTGCAACGATTTATAAAATATAGGAAATTCAATCATATTAAGGAATAATTAAGATTTCATAAGATAACTTACACTTCTGTATTTAGAGGACTTAGAATATTAATGAATGATTCCCTCAAGTGGTAAGGTAGAAATCAACCTTCAACCAACAGGGTTTTGGACTCTATTCTAGACCTTAAAACTGGTGCACAATACAATCTGGCACCCAATCCAGTACTTGAACTGGTGCACAACCTGATCTGACACTTGTTCTGGTATTAAACTTATGATACTTTAGAATTTAATCGACAGGAAGCGAAATAAAGATTTTATTTAAAGGTTCAGTTTCAAGGAAAGGAAGTAATTATATACAGAGGCACATAGGAAGTCAAGTTATTCACAAGTTATCAAGCAACGACAATCAACATATCAAGCCACATCATATGAAAAAATAGGGAATAGCGCCAAAACACAAAGCGCCAAGTTAGAGAGCACAAGACATACATGTGCACAATGCACCACACACCCAACCACATCAAATTCAACACAAAAATGAAAACTCCACTACATTGTTGAATCCCAATGTCCAAAATCCAAAATGCAAGCTCATGAGTAAATTAACATCATACATGCCCATCCCTGCGAACAACGCTCAAACACCAAGACCACATGCCAAGGGGAGGGAAGAACACACAGTAATGTGTTGTGCAAATGGCATACGCCCATCGAAGGTTTTAGAGAAAGGAGCTAAAAGAAAAGTAATTTACCAAAGAATTTGGCATAGCAGTACTAAGGAGCCCAACCAAAATTTGATTGATAGGGATAATATCGAAAGTCAAGACGCAAGGAAAAATGAAATTGCATATTCCTAACAGAGTATTGACAACTCTAAGATGGTTGTATAAATTTCTAATTCGTTTACAAGGACAAGGATGAGATGAGAGATTTTTCTTTCAACAATCATATTTGCATCCACTTATCCAACATAAATTGAATTACTCACCCAGAAAAGAAACTATGGAATTTTTAAGGTAATAAGAGTTATATATTTTTGGATGTTCATTACACAGGAAAATAGTTACTCGGAAATTTTCCATCGAAGGCCAATGTTCCACCCACCATCAGTAACCTCGATTTCATACTTTAAAAGGGACAAGATGAATATCGATCTTGATGGAAAATCAAAGGGCGTATACAAATAAGCTTTAAAATTTTGATAAGTAATCGAAAGCAGTGAACATAAAGATGTTCGAAGTTTCTAAGTAGTGGAAGAAATTGATAACAGTAAAATGACTTTTCTGATTTCCGTTTTGGTCAATTTAATTTCATTTACAAAAAACAGAGTAGTGACAGTGACGCCCGCTACCTCACAACTCGTAGGTCGGAAGGTCGGCATGCACACAGGATCTTTCCTCCTTCCACGGCCCGAAGAACTCCCAACGGTTCTTCTATTTCCCTATCGGGAAATCTTCACCCAAAACAAACTCTCCACGGGATTTCCTCTTTACAATCGGGAATTCAGACTTCGAGACTTCGCGAGGTCAGTGGTCGAGCGATTGACTCTCGAATCCCCGAAACCCAACAATAGTCAACACTGACCCTTTACCTTTTCCTTTCGGGATTTTCTCTATCGTGATTTCAGAACTCGAGATGTCAAGCAACTTGTTTTACCGACCCCCGAATTCCGATTCATCGAAACTCCGATACACACGCGAGTTTGACCCTTCACGTCACTTAACTCCATCGGCACTTCGGGGTTCGCAATATCGTGAATCCTGATGCAATTAATTCGTGACTTCTCACCACGAAACCCCGAAAGGGTGTGCCACCTAGCCACTTGCCAACTCTTGTGGCCCTACACTATTCTCGTAGTCGTCGGGATATCGCACTTCATGATTTTGCGATTCTTGTTTCGATGTTCACGAGACTTCAACCTAGGAAACCCCGATATGGAATTCCACATGTAAATCCAACGGCCCTTGTGGCTCGGATCTATGGTTATGCCCCTCCTGAGCTTCGAACCTTTCGGGAATACTCACCGTATCTCCCCTGCTCCTTTGTGAGATCTAACGTCTCACGGGATGTCGCAAATTCTGTTCAAAGAAATCTGACCGTCTCTGACCATCCATTCTTCCTTGGTGATTTCTGCGAATGACCAAGTGTTCCTTCATAGAACTCATCCACCTGTGGCTCAAACTTATGATGCTTCTTACAAATTTCCAGTCACAGCTTCCTTGCGCTTCCCTTCAACAATTTCGAAGGCCTTATCCTTCCTGAGCTTTCTTATAACTCTGAGACTTAGAAAAGGCTCTTGCACGCACTCCTTTTGGGAACCTTCAGACACTTCCCAATGCCAAAATTCCCTTGACTCTGCACACACCTGCAGCATCAGTCTCTAAACACTTCACTCAGGTTCACAACCCTAAGACTTCACTCGGCCTTTACACTCCTTGCATGGCTCCTGTGTCTATCTGCACCTTAGAGTGAATGAGAACAAAAGCTATCTCTATCTAAACCCTCTATCAACACACTCCTTGCAGACACTTCAACTGCACTCCTTGCAGGAATCCTTGTTCAGATAGAGAAACAATTGAAACTCATTCCTTCTTCCTTTCAGACTTCAAACTCAAACATGAAATCATATACACAACACATAAAGCAAATGTACAAAAGGAAGCAAACATTCATGAGCATATCATTCAACATCAATATATAGAGAACAAACACAAACCATGAATTTGAATCAATCTCTTATATGAATCTAAATGTCTATACATGGGTGTTCTTACACAACTCTCTGCTTCTCCTATGCTCCAATGCTTCATAATAATTTTACAATACACAATGAGGGTGTCTATATCCTGTTTCCCTCTTGCGCTCTAAAACTATCTAATCTAGAATTAAATTCTATCTACCTGATTTAACTACTTTAAATGCCTTCTATCTACTAAGGATGAGAGCAATCGCTTAAGGTCCATTTACATATACAAGTGCGCTTCTTGTTAATGACTTCATTTAATATTGTGCAACAACTTCAAGGTGTTTTCAAAATTTGTGTCGGCTTGTCTAGCTGTCCTTCACTTCCGCGTTGGCTCGCTTGATTTCGATGATGCTCCTACATCATACTCCCTCTCTTGAAAATTTTCATGGGCTCCTATCCATGAGCTCTCGCACGGTCTGTCCATGCCTCTGTATCTATGCTTCATTCTCCCAGATGGCATCTTTAACTAGATGGTTCTTCCATTTGACCAGATACTCAAAGTATTCTTTCTGCCTGGTCTTCTTGCTCACTCTTTTATCCAATATGCGCTCCATCTGTGGCTTATCTTCAACTGGCATCTGTTTTTTCCACTGGATCATTGGATTCTCATCTCCAGTCCCTGTTTCCTCATCTTTATATGGGTACAAATCCGAGATATTGAATATCGGAGAAATTTCGATTCCATCGGGTAATTCAATCTCATAAGCATTCACCCCGAATTTCTTCAAGACCTTACATGCCCCGATTTTCTTCATCTTTAGCTTATTATATGTTCCCCTAGGGAACCTTTCTTTCCTCAAATGTGCCAGAACCAAATCACCAACCTCAAACTGAAGTTTTCTTCTGTGCTGATCTTCTCTGCGCTTATACTCCTGGCTTGAATTCAGCAGTCGCTCCTTCACCTAGCTATGAAGTTCCTTCATATCCTCTGTGAATTATTCTGCACTAGCGCTCCTAGTCGCAGTCTGTTCTGAATCCCTCAGTTTAGAAATTCCTCTCGACTGCATGCCATAGACAATCTGAAATGGACTTTTCCCTATGCTCCTGTTAACCGAATCATTATATGCAAACTCTACCTGTGGTAATATATTGTCCCACTGGCTATGATGCTCTGTCACCAAGCTTCTCAGCAAGTCTCCCAGACTTATGTGGACCACTTCTGTTTGTCCATCCGTCTAAGGATGATAAGCTGAACTATATGACAAGTTAGTTCCCAGCTTCTTCCATAAGGTCCTCCAAAATTTCCCTATGAATTTAGTTTCTCGATCCAAAACTATGCTTGTCAGCAAACCATGAAGTCGAATGACTTCCTTGAAAAACAAATTCGCAATATNATGAGTTGCGTCACTGATTTTCTAACACGGAATGAAGTGTACCATCTTGGAAAATCTATCCACCACCACAAAGATTGAATCACAACCTCTTTGTGTTCTTGGCAACCCCAATACAAAATCCATTCTAATCGCATCCCACGACCTCTCTGGTATGGGCAATGGTTGATAAAATCCGACATTCTACTTTCTCCCTTTCGAATCCTGGCAAATTATGCATCTATCTACGAATCTCTTGACATATGCTCACATTCTTGGCAAAAAATATGACTCATTCAACTTTGCGAACATCTTGTCGTGACCAAAGTGTCCTGCCAATCCTCCACTGTGTTTCTCCTTTAGCAAATTCTCCCTCATGGAGAATTTCAGAATACACAGTTGATTGCCCCTAAACAATAATCCTTCTTGTATCATGTATTCTATACATTGGCTCCTATCTCTGAGAATTGGATTCTCAGCTGCTTCATATGCCTCCTTAAAATTTGGATCATTAGCGTACATGTCCTTGAGATCATCAAAAACCAACGTTTTGACCCTGAACTCCTACAACAAAAAACACTTCCTACTCAAAGCATCAACCATTTTGTTAGCAGTACCAGAAATATGTTTAATCAAAAACGTGAAATTCTGCATATACTCAACCCATTTAACATGTCTCTGGTTCAACTTCTCTTGTTGAGTCACAAACTACAGTGCATGATTGTCACTGTATAAGGAAAACTCCTTCGAGATCAAGTAATGTCTCCATTTATTCAATGCCTGGATAATATCATAGAACTCCTTATCATAAGTGGACTACTTCACTTTCGCTTCATTCAGATTCTCGTTGAAGTATTCTATCGGCCTATCTTCTTGACTCAAGATTGCCTCGATTGCAAATCCACTTGCATCGCATTTCACCTGAAATGTTTTCTGGAAATCCGACAACACCAGAACTGGTTGTTCCGTGATCTTCCTCTTCAACAGATTAAAACTCTTTTCAGCCTCCTCTGTCCAGTGGAAAGATTTGTGTCTTTTCTTCACTATATCCATCATCGCTGCACTAATTCCACTGAAATTCCTGATGAATTTTTGGCAGAAACTAGCCAATCCGTGAAAACTTCTCACCTCAAATATATTATTCGGTGATGACCAATTCTTGATTGATTCCACCTTATCTGGATCCATACTCAACTCATTTGCCGAAATAAAAAACCCCAAGTAAATGAGCTCTGTCTTCATGAATGAGGACTTCTTCATATTTATCAACAGCTTCTCCTACTCTAATCTCTGCATCACTGTAGCCAAATGCTTCAGATGCTCTGCCACTGTTTTACTGTAAACCAGTATGTCATCTAAATACACAATGACAAATTTCCCGATGAACTCCCTCGGGACTTCGTTCATCAACCTCATAAAGGTACTCGGCGCATTTGTTAATCCAAATGGCATAACAAGCCATTTGTACAACCCTTCATTTTTTATGAATGTTGTCTTCCATTCGTCACCTTCTCTCATGCGGATTTGGTGATAACCACTTTTCAAATCAATCTTTGAAAAATACTTTTCTCCACTCAAGCAATCCATCAGATCATCCATCCTTGGCAATGGAAATATGTACTTGATGGTTATCTTGTTGATCACCCTCGAGTCAGTACACATCCTCCAACCTTCGTCTTTCTTCGGACTGAGTATTGTTGGAACATCACATGGACTCAAGCTTTCCCTGACTAAACCTTTGTCTAATAAATCCTAGACTTGCTTCTTAACTTCTTCATTCTCTTGCGGCGTCAATCTGTACGCGGATTTATTTGGGAGACTGGCTCCTGGTATGAGATCAATATGATGGCTCACACTCCTAATCGATGGAAACGAACGGGGTAATTCGTCCACTACTATGTCAGCGAACTCTTCCAGCAGTTCCTGAACTTCTTCTGGTAAATCATCCACCCTTGTGCTAGTCAGAACAATTCTGCGCTTCCTGACCACAATGAATTGTGGATTCTCCTTCTTCTTAACCTCTGTAAGAAGTTCCTTCCCACTCATGAGAAGTACTATGTTACTTACTTTCAGCTTCACCTCCTTATCGTTGATCAGAAGCAACATGTGTGTCCTCCCATTCTTCTCCAGGGTATATGTTTTCATTCTCTTATCATGAATCACATTTATGTCATATTGTCATGGTCTACCCAGCAATAGATGAAAAACATCCATAGGAATGACATCACATAATATCTTATCATTATATCCTCCTATCTTGAATTCAACTAAACATTGTTTAGTGACAGTTACTTGATGTCCTTTTTGTAGCCATGAAACTCTATATGGGCTTGGATGATCAGTCGTCTCCAGCTCCATCTTCTCTACCATCTCCGTAGAAATGAGATTGTCCGTGCTACCACTATATACAATGACCTTTCATACCCTATCCTTGGTCTTGCAAGCAGTCCTAAAAAGTCCGGTCCTTTGGACTGAACTCTCCACCTCCTTCTTGGGTGTCAAAAGGAATTTTCGCATCATCAACGATCTTCCACCTTCAGCGTCTTCTGCCTCAACATCCCACCTCTGTGCCTCGGTGATGTGAGCTTCTCCACTTTCCTTCTTTTTATCTGGACACTCGTGCGACTTGTGCCCATTCTTTCCACATGTGAAGAATGTAATTACTCCACCTCTTCCTCTTCCTCTGCCTCTAGTAGGAGGAAAAGTGTTGTTGTCAGCATAATCTCCTCTCTGCTCAGTATGTTGTCCTCACTGTTTAACATATTTCCCTCTCTATGAGGTTCCACCTCTCTTGGTCCGAGTCTGAGATTTCTTCCAGTCTTCTTTGGGATTCTGATACTTATCCTGGGCAACTGATTTGCCTCTGGGCTAACTTCTGCCTTGGCCCCTCTGACTCTTCTTTCATCTCAGCTTCTCTTCCTCTTTGAGAGCCATATAATAAGCATCTTCCACTGTTCATATGGTTACCATGCTCATCTCATCCTAGATATCATATCTCGGGCCATTCATATATCTGGCAACTTTTTCATCATCGCTCTCCCAATGACCTTCCCTGATGTTCAGTTTGTAGAATTCCTCAGTGTATTCTTTCATCGACATCAGCTTCTGTCTCAGGTTCTGCATTTTCCTAAACAGAGTAATTTGATAGTCCCTGGGGATGAATTTTGCCTTCATCTTTGTGATCATTCTGTCCCAGCTCTTGATCTTCTGCTTTCCCTTGCAACATCTGTCATCTTGTAGTTCATCCCACCACAATGTTGCATGTCCCTTTAATCTCATGATAGTATGCTTGACTTTCTTGTCCTCCTCAACATCCTCATAGTCGAAGTATGTGTCTAGAGCTCTAATCCAGTCTAGAAGCTCTTTTGCATCCAAGTTTCCCTCATAAATTGGAATGTCCATCTTCGCTCTTGCACCCATCCTTGCAATAGCTCTGATCAAACGTTCATTTAATGCATCTTCGGCTGCAACTTCTTCTTCACGTTCAGCCTCAACTTCATTTTCGGAATCATTATGATCCCCAACACTAATTGTGCGTCTTTTCATTGTCTCCATGTCTTCGATTCTAGCTCGTAGATCACGCATCTCTCTCTCCATAGTTGGATATATCATCTGCCTACCTCTTCTCCTCGAAATTTCCCTATCCTCTAGTGGATCAGGTGTTTGTCTGTCCCTTCTCCTTGGTGGCATGGTGAAATCTCTCTTCTCTGCTACAAAAATCAAAGAAACTTTCTGGGCTCTGATACCTAAAATTGACGGCAATGCCCACTACCTCACAATCTACAGGTCGAAAGGTTGGCATGCACACAAGATCTTTTCTCCTTCCACGACACGAAGAACTCCCAATGGTTCTTCTATTTCCCTATCGAGAAATATGCACCCACACCAAACTCTCCATGGGATTTCCTCTTTACAATAGGGAGATCGGACTTCGCGACTTCGCGAGGTCAGTGGTCGATCGATTGACTCTCGAATCCCCGAAACCCGACAACAGTTAACGCTGACCCTTTACCTTTTCCTTTCGGGATTTTCTCTATGGAATTTCGGCACTCGCGATGTCAAGCAACTTGTTTTATCGACCCCCAAATACCGATTCACCCAAACTCCGATACACGCACGAGTTCGACCCTTCATGTCACTTCACTCCATCGACACTTCGGGGTTCACAATATCGCGAATCCTGATGCAATTACTTTGGGACTTCTTGCCATGAAACCCCAAAAGGGTGTGCCACCTATCCACTTGTCGACTCCTGTGGCCCTACACTATTCTCGTAGTCGTCGGGATGTCACGCTTCGTGATTTCACGATTCCCGTTGCAATGTTCATGGGACTTCAACCTACAAAACCACGATATGGAATTCTGCATGTAAATCAGACGACCCTTGTGACTCGGATCTATGGTTCTTCCCCTCTTGACCTTCGAAACTTTCGAGAATACTCACCATATCTCCCCTACTCCTCTGTGAGATCTAACGGCTCACGGGATGTCGCGAATTCTCTTCAAAGAATTCCAACCGTCCATTATTCCTTAGCGATTTCTGCGAATGACCAAGTGTTCCAGCACGGAACTCGTCCACCTGTGGTGCAAACTTACGATGCTTATTACAAATTTACAGTCGCATCTTCCTTGCGCTGCCCTTCAACAATTTCGAAGGCCTTATCCTTCCTGAGCTTTCTTATAGCTCTGAGACTTAGAAAAGGCTCTTGCATGCATTCCTTGCGGAAACCTTCAGACACTTCCCAGTGTCGAAATTCCTTTAACTTTGCGAACACCTGCAACATCAGTCTCTAAACACTTCACTCAGGTTCACAACACTGAGACTTCACTCGGCTTGCGCACTCCTTGCATGACTCCCGTGTCTATCTGCACCTCAGAGTGAATGAGAACAAAATCTATCTCCATCTGAACCCTCTGTCAACGCACTCCTTGCAGACACTTCAACTACACTCCTTGCATGAATCCTTGTTCAGATAGAGAAATAATTGAAACTCATTCCTTCTTCCTTTCAGACTTCAAAATCAAACATGAAATCATATACACAACACATAAAGAAAATGTACAACAGAAAGCAAACATTCATGAGAATATCTTTCAACATCAATATACAGAGAACAAACACAAACCATGAATTTGAATCAATCTCTTCTATTAATCCAAATGTCTGTACATGGGTGTTCTTACACAGCTCTCTGCTCCTCCTATGCTCCAATGCTTCATAATAATTTTACAATACACAATGAGGGTGTCTATATTCCATTTCCCTCTTGCGCTCTAAAAATGTCTAATCTAGAATTAAATTCTATCTACCTGCATTAACTACGTTAAATGCCTTCTATCTACTAAGGACGAGAGCAATCTCTCAAGGTACGTTTACATATACAAGTGCGCTTCTTCTTAATGACTTCATTTAAGATTGCGCAACAACTTCAAGGTGTTTTCAAAATTTGTGCTAGCTTGTCCAACTGTCCTTCGCTTTCGGGCTGGCTCGCTTGATGTCGGCGATGCTCCTGCATCAAGCAGTATCTAAAACAAAGAAGCCACCAAAATTCCCAAATTCCATTTGTATAAAAAATTTGGCAGCGATAAAAATACCAAGCTTTAAATTGCTTGGTAGCATTTGAAAGAAACTCTAAATTTAATATTGTCGTTTAATTAGCAGTGAATTACAATATCACTTTGGAAAATAATGAAATGCTATGTTCATACCACACATTTCATAATCTTATATTTTTATATATAGAAGTAATTCCCAAATGCAATATCTTGAAGCACACATACAAGATTCTAAATTAGGAACTATGATTAAAGTTGGCAATGACAACATATTTTTCTTTGAATTCTGAGTAGAAATAAAAAGGCAACAGACCCAAGGGATTTAAACAAGATCACTTTATGAATCTTCAATGAAATTATTAATTAAAATCAGAATTATCACTATTCAAATGAAATCTCAACTATTCAATCTACAATCAATCCTTCTAGATAAACGACTTCAGAAATAAAACATCAAAACCAATGAAGATCGAGAGTAGATGTTGTTCATCAAAAACATGCACTCCTCCTTAATCCATCTTGGTAATCACAGAGACTTCGACGGTACCTCCCAGCCAATTCTAGGGTTACTCTTCTTCCCCCTTATCCCCCTAGCCACAAAGTGGCGAAGCACAAAAATAAAAAATACTATATCTCCAATTTTTCCTCGTAATGGAGAGCTACCACTATATTCTAAAACTTTTTCTCCCAACTCTCACAAGCAAAACATAGTTCAAAAGTGATTTTTGTAGCATAATTTTTTTTTTTTTATATACTAGGGGAATCGGTAACAACGGCAGTATCGTACTCGCGTGACACGGGGTCGAATCCTGTCGGCTGCCTTAT